>JAOYMZ010085975.1:0-11126 GCA_025802335.1 Pinguicula primuliflora
TGCCCAATTCCGTCAACGGGCGATCCTAGTGGCGGGAATTGACTTGAGGGCAAAAACTGAGGGCGACGGAGCCGTCACCATATATATATATATATATATGGTGCAGGATCCGGTGACAGGATTTTAGACAGGATTTTCAATTCCGGCCACTAGAGTTGCCCGACGGAATTGGGCACATCGTTAGAAAGCTTATGCATAGAATTGAATATGTTCAAGTTTTGGTAATATTCCGACTAAGTTATCACCGTTTAACGGACGATTTACATTTTCCCTTGGGTTAAGTAGTCCTAAATAGGGTTTTAGAAAATTTCGGCGACGAAGTCCCCGGAACCGAAACTAAACATTAGGCTTATGATCTTCTATGTATAAGCTTTCTAATGATGTGCCCAATTTCGTCAACTGATAATTCTAGTGGTCGGAATTGAAAATGCATGTATAAAATCATGTATAAAATTATGTCACCGGAACATATATATGTATATATTTTTTGGATAATCATGGTATCTGGAACCATTTTTGCCCGACTAATCCATGGAATCCATGCAAAGTGACTCCTCCACATGGACCAAGTAAGATTCGGGCCTTTGACTCGCGGTCGTGGCCCCAAAGAATTGTTTACACTCAGTGGACATTGAACCTGAGACCTCCAGGTTTGGAGACTTATATTCATTTTAATATCTAATGGAAGAGAATTTCATTTTATATTCCTATATGTTTTTTTGTATTATAAGGGTTTGGGGTGGGGTTCGGGGTATATTCCTTTCCTATGTTTTCAACACGTACAGATCCGTTGTAGAAGGTTTGATTGGCGGATCTGGAAATCTGGGTTTTGATCTACACTAATTATTTGTCAAACATATATACAATCCGTTCAAGATAAGTTTGATGCTCAAAAGTATTTTCAAAAATTAAATCATTAAATCTGAGATATTCATTAATAATCCAGATTAGAATTTTGAAACATTGGTGAGCATAAAATGACCCTCGTTCAAAATACATATTCATCCTAGGTTGAAAATAATTTTGTAGAAAATGTTAATTGATTAAATTATTTAATCGAATATCAGGATTCATAAACAATACTATATTTATTTTAGATTATTCAATAATAATGTTGATATAAAAGTTAAAATGAATAAATAATAATTAATATCAATCATCGTCACTTGCCAAACATATTTAAGTGGCTAGTTGATTAATAAGTCACAGTTCAAATCATAACCAATGCATTAGGATACACCTAATCTAGAGGAGAATTCAATCTAGATATGTCTATTAGTTTAGTAAGGAGTGCACTCCCGGTGACGGGAGAAGTGCGAGAGTATACATCTCGTTTATGTAATCCAAAAAATAAAGGGAAATATTAGTTGTCTATACAGGTATGTTCATACTTGTATGGACAACCAATCATAGAGCCACACATGTCATAGTTATCATCTTCTAATAAAAACACACGACATTGTATTAAGTTTTTTTTATAATTATTTTAATATTATATTTTTATCTTTCCTACATTTCTTATAATTGGATTTATCCAGTAAATCAGTCATAATTTATCAAAATGAATATCACCATAATAATCGGCACGTCGTGTGCTTCGATTTAAGATGTGGCTTGATACTATTTCGATTTAATTATTTTTTATTTTTAATATCAAGTTATAGTTTGTGTAATATTAGGGTTTAGGTTTGACGCCGAAGGCGTCGTAATTTCAATCACTATTTTATTAGGGTGTAGGGTTATTAAAGTTTAATCTTTAGGGTTTATAGGGTTTAGGTTTTTATTTTTTTGGCGGCGAAACTACCGTAATATTAATTGTCGTTTTTAAATAATGTTTAAAGACGACAATTAAACTCTTACTTCTGATCGTCTTTAAATAAAGTTTAGCATTTTTACGTTTCTAATGAAAAAGAGGAGAGAGAACTTCTGCCTTCTCTCCTCCTTTTCGGAAATTTGAAATTTGAAATTTGAAACTCATACTTGTGCGAGAGCTGCTGCCGTCGGCCAAAGGTACTGCTTCGGCTTGTGCTCTGTTCGTCGGCTTCCTCCTGCTCGTGCCTCTCTCCTCTGCTCGGAGATTCCCTGCTTGTGCTGTACTGCTCCTGCCTCGTGGCTCCTGCTGCTTTGTTCGTCCAGCCAAAGATGCATGTACTGCTCTGGCTTGTGCTTTGTTCGTCGGCTTCCCCCCTACTCGTGCCTCTCTCCTGCTCTGCTCATCGGTTCCCTGCTCGTGCTGTACTGCTCCTGCTCTGCTCGTGACTCCTGCAGCTTCCTCCTGCTCTTTTCGTGCTTCTGCTCTGTTCGTGTTCTGCTCGTCGGTTCCCTGCTCTGCTAGTCCCTCTCCTGCTCTACTCGTCAGTCTCCTGTGTATCCTACATGGCATCCTCCTGCTCGACTGTCTCTCTCCTGCGTGTACTGCTCCGGCCACCTACTTCTCTGCTCGTCGGCTCCCTGTTAGTGTCTCTCCCCTGCTCTGCTCGTTGGTTCGCTGCTCGTGCTGCACTGTTCCTGCTCTGCTCGTGGCTCCTCGCTGCTCGTGGTTCCTCTCTGCTCATCGATTCCCACTCTGCTTGTGGTTCCTGCTTGCCGACGCACCTTGGTCCCGGTCCTCCTCTGCTCGTGATTCCTGCTTCGGCACACCACCTTGTGGCCGACAGTCGCAAAACTCAGTGTGGCCCCCGATATATTTTCTTTAGGCCACTCAAACCTAGGGTTTGAGTGGCTTGGACCAACCCTAAGGTTGGCCCATCACGGCAAGAGAATTGGGCCGATTGGCCCAGTAATCAAGAAGGTCTGGGCCAATCCAATGGATTGGCCCAGTAACCAAGCGGGTTGGGCCAATCCTTGGCCCAGTTATGTTTTTTTTATGTATTTTAGTGTGCCCACTTTTGGGGCTTTATTTGTAAGTGACGGTTCCGTACTTCTCAGTTTTTTGCCCTCAGTTCTTCCCTCAATTCAATTTCGGCCACTAGAATCGCCCGTTGACGGAATTGGTCACATCGTCAGAAACTTTATACATAGAAGATCATATGTTCAAGTTTTGGTGAAGTTCCGACGACGTTATCACCATTTAATGGAAGATTCACATTTCTCCTTAGGTTAAGTAGTCCTAAATTCGTCGTTGGAACCGGAACTAAACATGAACATATGATTTTTTATGTATAAGGTTTCTAACGATGTGCCCAATTCTGTCAAAGGGCAATCCTAGTGGCCGGAATTGAGTTGAGGGAAGAAATGAGGGCAAAAAACTGAGGGGTACGGAGCCGTCCCCTTATTTGTATTGTGTAAATATTTTACTTAAAGAGAATGAAATCACTTACCAATCAAAAAAAAAGTTTAGCATTTAGGGTTTATAGAGTTTGGGTTCATCATTTAGGGTTTCAATTTTTCGGCGGTAAGGCTGCCGTAATATTAATTACTTTTTTTATTAGGGTTTCGCATTATTTAAATTTAGAGTTTATTGAATTTAGGGTTTTATATTTTTTGCGTCAAAGCCATCGTAATATTAATTACTTTTTTATTAAGTTTTAGCATTATTTAAATTTAGGATTTGGAGTTATGCTTTGTTGGCGGCGAAGCTGCCGTAATATTAATCATCATTTTTATTAGAGTTTAACATTATTTAAATTTAGAGTTTAGGGTTTATAGAGTTTAAGGTTGTATATTTTTTGCGACGAAGCCGCCGTAATATTAAGCACAATTTTTTTATGAGGATTTGGTGTTATTAGATTTTAGGATATAGGGTTTATAGGGCTTAGAGTTTTATTTTTTTAACAGCGAAGTCGTCGTAATATTAATTAATATTTTTATTAAGTTTAGAATTATTTAAATTTATATTTATAAGATTTGTAGAATTAATAAATTAATTAAAAAATGTCTTATTTAATTAAATTCTATTAAACTACATATCCATACAGATATGGATAAATATGTATGGACATGTAGCACTCGCCAAAAATAAATCATCTCATTAGTGAATTTAGGGCTAGGAGGGCAAAATTGCCAACTTTTCTAATATTATGTGAATAATTATTGTAATACACCATTTATTTATAAAAAAAATATACTAAAGAGTGGTGGTAGCGTGTGTGGTGGATCAATAATTTTTCAAGGAGAATACCATGCCCAATTTTGTATACATAATTTTTCAAAAATATATTAATAATTATAATATAAAAACAATAAAAAAAAATAAAGTTAATAAATTACTTTATTCGGTAATTATGTTTTTCATGTGCATACAAAATTAACCAACATACTACGCTTATAAAAAGAGAGTTTTTATACTAAAAACTATCATTTGCTTATAATCATATCAATTTATACAATGGTAAGATCACAAAATAATTATATTTTATTAGTATGTTGCAAACATACTAATAAAATTTTTTTTATATAGTTAAAGGTACTCCACATTTGATCTCCACATTAGATCTCCACATTAGAAGTATCACCTCACTAGTTAAGCTACTTAGATTTAGGGGTGTCGATAGATCGGTGAAAATCGATACCGACCGAATTTGGTCGGTATCTTTTTTTAAAAAAAAATAGGATTTTATTTCATAAGGGAAAACGGATACATACTTTGAGCCCATGCCTGCCTCACAAAAGATGGCAATGTGAACCATAATGAAACCAAACAATCTAAATTCTAGTCCGCTTTTCTATTTGTCAACCAAAACTATGAACTACAACTTTTGTAACCCAAAAACGTAAGGAAATGCAACCCTTTTTCTTTTTTGGTTTACCTCCAACGCTGCGATCCTAAGTAGACTGATTTGCTACATTCCCTGCAAATGCCTTACAAAGAAGATCCTACCACTCTTCATAAACTCCATCCTGTGGACAGGCTTGGTAGCAGCAGTTGGTGCACAATCATCCAGCAACTCCAATAACCTCTGGCTCACAACATGATGTCCAGCGTCCCCACATCCAAGACACAATCACCATATAGCAGAAACAGATGAAACTGAGCAGAGAAAACTGCTAAAGTAACTTGTCTGAGCAATTTTAGCAACTGTTCTGTGAGTTAGTGTACCTCTGCCAGAGGTGAATGCTATGAGCAATAGCAAACCACTCCCGTGTAATCAAAGACTGCAAATTAATTGCAGATTGGGAACCAGGTTAGCAGCCGAAGCATTCTATATTCCACTTCCTTAGCAGCATCATAATTTAAGCCTGCAAACTGAAAGGAAGGGAGACACCTAGTTATGAGTTAGGGACCTAGTTATGAGTTAGGGCTTGCTGCAAACCTGTCCATCTGGCTTTGCCGCCTGCCCTTGTGCTTTGCAACATTATGCAGCAACATCCGCCGTTCATCACATTTTTCCATCCAGACTGGGAGCTTGACTTCATGCATCTGGTTGCACTATCTCCTGGATTGTTTTTGACGCCTCCAGGCCCCTCAGTGAGTAACATCATGCACAGAACACAGAGATATTAAGCAGTTATCGACCGGCTATTGTGTATCAGAACTAAAGGGACTGTGAATTCAAGGTCTTGAATATACCTATGTCGGAGGTGATGGATAGAAATAGCAATCATCTCCGTGTAATCATAGACTGCAATGTGACTCCCGTTGGAAATCTGGCTCGCAGCCGAGGCAACTCATAAAAATATCAGCAACAGCTTGAGTGGAAAGACCCCTGCCTATGTATCTGCAAAGCATCAAAATGATAATGTAGGTTCCTGCACTCATCAGTACAGAAGGAAAGGTGATGGATGAATGCTCATAACATTGCTCCCCGCTGTTCCAGCTGGTATGCTTCCCTGACTCCAGATGGAAGTAGATATTCAGCATAAAAGCTATGATCACCGTGCTCATGACCCCATCTGGCAAGGGCCCGAACCATTCGGTTGGACTGCAGATGACCAGAAGAAAATTGGAACGAATGCATTGGATGCTCCTGCAACAGTTTCCTAAGCTGAGAGTAGGAAAAAAATGACCACCAAGAACATCCATGTCCATCTCCCCTCTGCAGAAAAAGAAGCGCCTGATTTATTTCCACTCGGACCTGTGTCAGGCCACAATTGATGCACATTCTAATGCCCGCGTAGATTGCCTTAATCCGCACATCTTCAGCATCTCTAGCTCGATATGTGGCATATTTGGAAAGCAAGAAATCAGATACAATTCGGTCGATATCAGAATTACGGTTCGGGTACTATAATTTTTCGGTAATCGTCGTTGGTATCGGTCGTATTGGTTACCGACGGTCAGTAACACGGTTACCGATCGGTTTAGTATTTTTTATTTTTAAAATATTTTAAATTTTAGGTTATTAGTTTGAAAATAAATATTTTTAGATTATTTGTTGGTTCTCAATAAATTTTTTTGGGTAAGCAAATTTTTTTTATAAAGAATAAAAAAGTTTTTTTACAAACCTATCTCCTCATGCTATACTCAGCAAAAAGGTGTTATCTACATACGAGTACACACATAATAGGGACAGTCATCCAGTCTGTCACAGAGTATAGGAAGAGGTGCTCTTTTGAATTTGTCTTCATCCATAACCAGGAGTTCAGCTTGAGTTGTATGAGCATTTCTTCCCCTGTGAGCTTATTTCCTTCAAAATGTATCTGGTTTCTTGCTTTCCAAATATGCCATACAGCTCCTGACCAAATTGTTTTCCAGGCATTTGATTTCACACCATTCGGTTTCAGCTGCGCAAAGTCCTGCATAGATGGAGCTCTATCTTCAAGCCACTGTGTGTTCAGCCATCGCAAGTTCTGTCTCCAGAAGTTCTTTGTGTATGTGCATTTAGAGAATATATGAGTCTCTTCATCTGAGCCTTCTCCACATAGCAGACATTTGATGTCACATGAGCTGTGCAGGATATTCCTCTTCTGAAGGTTGTGGAGCGTTGGTAGTCTCCCTTAGAGCATTCTCCAGACGAAGGTGCTCACTTTCTTTGGAGTTAGTTTATTCTGTACTGAGCATAGTTCCTTTGCTTCTTCAGCCGTGTAGCTGTCTGGTTTTTCTTTCATAATTTTTTTGTATGCTGTTTTGACTGTGTATTGCTGTCCATATGTTGTTGTAACTTGCCATCGGTCCTCAGTTGTTTCCTATAAGATATGAGAAGATAAACAGGAGATAGGTTCTGTTAGATTGTCTTCATCAATAGCATTTAGAGGCCGTTTCCAATCCCATTCCCATTGTGAAATGCTATAAGGCACCCACATTTGACACCAAAAACACACCCAATACACATGCGCACACACACACCAATATTGATGTGTGTGTGCTCACAAGGTATGAGGTGTGTTTTGAATGTCAAATGTGTGTGCCTTGTAGCATTCCTCATTTCCATTCCCAGACCCCTTGTGTCCATATACCACATGCTGCTATCTTTTTTTGTTTGTTATTCGCTTTGGAGTACTGCCTAGGGAAGCGGCTTTTTAATGTTGTTTCTCCAATCCCGTAGTCCTCCCAGAAAAGGATACAAGATCCTTTCCCTGCTTCGATTTCCCACATCTCTTGGAACCAACTCTCTGAGAGAGTTTTTTGCAGTTCTTTATACTAGGTGGATTCCTTTCTTGGTTGCTGTCTTCTTGGTCTCGTGTTTGTTGATTCAGTCAGTTCTTTATACTGTCCAATCCTGAGATTACCAGAGGGTGCATACTTAGATCTTAGCACCACTCTCCTGAGTTGATCACCTCCTTCTAGAATTCCTTTCCTAGTTATCAATAATTTTGCGGTACTAAACATCAACAAACAGTAACAACTTGCTACACACTTAACCACGTAAAGCAATCAAAACAATAAATCTATCAATGCGTCAATACCTATTATAATAATGTAACCCCAAACCATTCAACGTACTATCCTATAAAATCTGTAAGACTCCAACTCTAACTACAATATTTAACCGATCTCATGTTCGATCAAATATTTCTACTAATTTATTCACAACATATTATGCCCCAAAATACGGTTTCCTTACATGTCCTACAACACAAAAAAATGCAGTGAATGCTGGGATCGACAACTCTCGCCGGAAAACGTGTCAATATCTGTTTGAACTCCTGTCTTCACTCCAACTCCACAAATTCAAACTGAAAGGCATTACTTATGCAAGATGAACATTGAAAATACACGTAGCTAAACATATTATAATGTCCTAAATAACTAAACATCAACAAACAGTAACAACTTACTGAACATCTAACCACGTAAAGCAATTACAGCAATAATTCTACCAATACGTCAATCCCTATTATTACAATGCAACCCCAAACCATTCAACGTACTGTCCTATAAAATCTGTAAGACTCCAACTCCAACTACAGTATTTAACAGATCTCATGTTCGGTCAAATATTTCTACTAATTTATTCACAACATATTATGCCCCAAAATATGGCCACTACAATATTTAACTGATCTCATGTTCGGTCAAATATTTATACCAATTTATTCACAACATATTATGCCCCAAAATATGGTTTCCTTACTTGTCCTACAACACAAAAAATGCAGTGAACACCGGAATCGGCAACTCTCGTCGGAAAATGTGCCCATATCTGTTAGAACTCCTGTCTTCACTCCAACTCCGCAGATTCAAACTGAAAGACATTACTTAGGCAAGATGAACATTAGTTGTTCTTCATGTGAGACCTTACATTGGCTAAATGAACGCTTGGTATACTCTTCCAAAGGGAACCCATTATTGGCTCATGTTGCCTACAAGGAAAAATCAGACTGCCTTCTTTGGAGAAACCAACTGCATCACTTTTCGAGTTATTCACGGGAGACGATGCACATTCCAAATCATTTAGGAGTCATATTCGGGAATACAATATAGCCAATGCTTTTACGACCACTGGTACTTCAAACCAACATCTTATACTTCATGGAAGTAGTCCACCCACTTTTTTCCTTCATGGGGAATTACATCATAAGACCGGTACGTTACTCCCGACAAGTGGGCACGAACCATCTTATGCCCAGTCGTATATATATGTCCTGCAAACGGCCCTTGTAAAACGAGCTACAGAAATTCAACATGTGACACTGAAGTACTAAGCATTAATTTTTTTTACTAAGCATCATTCAAACAACATTTGCGAAATTTAATCCATTCATCCGTATTTATCGACAAGTACATTAAGAGACCTGCCCCCACACAACCTAACATTAAGGCATACCTTCGTTATGTACCAGCTACAAACAGGCACCACTACAATTTACCTACTACTGATGAACTTGCTGTTATAATACCGGGTGATGGAACTGAATTGTCGAACCACAGAGATATCATTCTACAACTGAGAAGTGTTATGCAACCCTTCGGAGAATTAATGAGTATCATTCGACTTATTTGCCCATCCACTATGTATTACTATTTCCACTGGGCGAGTTGGATTGGGACCCACTCCTCATGAGATGGGATACAACGTGTGGACGCCCTTCCACGAAGCGTCTAACTAAGATGGACTACTTTTGTTTCAGACTCTTCGCACGTCCAAATGAATTTTCTACAACTCTAAGGGGTGGGAACTTACTCTAGCAATTTGTTATTGATGCATGGGCTGCAATCGAGCAATGTCGCCTATTATACATGAAGGATCATCAGAAAAAAAACCCGTACCGATTGGTGTGTAGCCTTGAAAGACCTATTGCTTCCAGCTGATGCTGATCTGAAACATATTGGAATGCGTTTTATTTTACCTTCATTGTACATTGGTGGACCACACCATTTGTATGAGACATTTCAAGACTCTATGGCTATCACAAGATTCTACATCCATCCCGATATCTTTCTAACAATGACTACAAATCTAAACTGGCCAGAAATAATCAAAAATCTATTACTCGACCAATACCCTTCTGATCGACCCGATTTAGTGGCTCGCATTTTTGAGCTTAAGCGGATAGTTTTGATGACAGAGATTGCTGTTTCTAGCGTATTTAGGGTGAAAGTTGGACATATCTATACCATCGAATTTCAGAAAAGTGGACTGCCACATATGCATGTACTTATATTCCTCTGTCATGACTATAAGATCCGAACATGTTCACAAATAGACCAACTAGTCTGTGCGGAATTACCCGACAAGGACACAGAGCCCGAATTATTTGACACAGTGAGCAACTATATGATACATGGCCCATGTGGAGCTGACAATCTCTTGGCCCCATGTATGGAGAACAATAGATGCACAAAGAAATATTCGAGACCTTTTGCATGTAACACCACCATGAGTATCGATTCGTACCCCACATATCGATGGAGGAATGATGGTAGAACATTTCGTGTGGGTTCTGTTAGAAAATTGACCCGCCTCTCTCTGGGCTCTGGGCTCGGGCCTCGTGTGCGCAGTTGCGCGTGTGTGAGATAATATAATTAGGAAGGTGGGCAACTCTCATTAAAATTATAAGCTTATGGTGATTGATTGTAGCCCACAATACTATTTATATTAGTATATTAAGACTTCTCTAACCGATGTGGGACAAATTCCCAACATTCCCCCTCAAGTCCAACTAGGTAAATCCTGTTGGACTTGAACAACAACACTGATAATGCCCAATTGGGCCAATTCCCATTCTGGGATCAATACTCGGGATTCCCGGAAACAATTAAGAGGACCTCGGAAATAATCATCGAGATTCCTAAAACAATGCCCAAATTGGGTCAAACCTCCTATGGGCCCATCGGGCCAATTCACTCTGAACTTTTTCGGAAACACTCACGGGCCTCAAAACTGCCCGCTCAGATACCATGTTAGAAAACTAACCTGTCTCTCTCTAGGCTCGGGTCTCGTGTGCGCAAGTGAACGTGTGTGGGCTAATATAATTAGGAAGGTGGGCAACCTTCATTAAAATCATAAGCTTATGGTGATTGATTGTAGCCTACAATCCTATTTATATTAGTACATTAAAACTTCTCTAACCGATGTGGGACAAATTCCCAACTGGTTCATGTGATATTGATAACAGAGATTTCGTTCCGTATAGTCCGTACCTTACGAAGAAATTCAATTGCCACATAAATGTTGAAATCTGTGTTGGGGTTCGATGTGTGAAATGCATACATAAGTATATATACAAGGGTCCTGACCGTGCGACATTGATTATTGAACAAGACGATGAAATAAAGCAGTATGTTGACTCACGTTATATTGGAC
>JAOYMZ010085986.1:0-11126 GCA_025802335.1 Pinguicula primuliflora
ATATGTCCAATTCCGTCAACGGACAATCCTAGTGGCCGGAATTGAAAAATCAGGTCTAAAATCAGGGCAAAAGTTAGGGCCACGGAACCTGCCCCATATATATATATATATATATATTTCAATACATGCGCAATTTTCAAAATGTTTATGCTTTTTCCAATTCAAAAAGACAGCAGGAAGAAGAAACTCGAACTCAGAAGAATGGAAAGCATTTTTAAATCAGTGGCTAAATTTGTGAAAACATTGAGGGCAAAGCCAAGAGTTGCCATGTTGAATGGTACTGCCATGATCTCAATCAACATCATACTAGCTGAATATGTATGTAGTTTTGTCTTCATTCTCTTTATCCAAAAAAATCAAACTTCCTTCCATCTATAAAATCAACCCTTGAATCCCTTCATTCACTACCCTACCCTTCACCTCACTACTCTATATCAAGATATACTACACACAGCATGAGTCTTAATGCTCTTCTCCAGTTCTTAATCCAGCTACCAATCTTGTATCTTATCAAGGAGAAAAAAACGTTATCCTTCTATATGATACCATGTGTAATCATTCTCGTATGCTTTACTGTCCATAATGCTTTATGGACCATAAGGTATTTTAACTGCTAATCTCTTAGGGTTTTTTCTTTCATTATATCATATTATTTATTAATATATCTTCTTTTTTTTTGTGGATGGGGAAAGAGCTGCACGGGCAGCGGAGCAGCCGCGGGAGCTGGATTTGGATATGGAGGAGTAGCTGCACCAGGAGCTGGATTTGGATATGAAGGATTAGCCGGACCAGGAGCTGGATTTTATTTATAATTCTCGCTTAATCTGTATTACAAACTTTGTTTAATCTTCGGATCTTGAACTCTGCTGATGTTTTGCAGACTTTGATTATTATGTTTTTGGATATTTGCGTTACTTTTATTATATTTTGGATCATTAGTGACATTATGTTTTGGTTAATCTTATTTAAATTTTCTAATAGTTGGCCTAGTCTTGATTAATGGATAATATAATTGAATAAGTTACATACTTCGAACATCTTGAGGTCCTGAACATTTTTTTTTTTTTGGATTTTGTGGACCATTCGATTCTTCAAAGAAACTGAAGTTGTCGCAGGTACGGCATTCGAGCCTTCTGAGAAAATTTCTTGAAATTTTCACTTGGTTAAACTCTTTTATCTGCATGGTGGTGAAGATCTCATAGAATTTTATTTTCCTTTTACAGGTTGCTACCTTATGCATTTACCTTGATGGCTACATTCTATGGCTCATCAATTTTATGTGACATTCCGCAAATTTCCCTGTAGTCTCTCAACTGCATCTGCAGTTCCCTTCCAACTTCTATTTGATGGCTACTTTTTTTTTGCTCATTTATGGAACTGGATCTTGATTATAATGTATAAGCACCTTCCAGACTTTGTATATTAGCACCTTCCAGACTTTGTTGTGTGCACACACCCACATGTAATTTACTAAAATTTTACCTAAATGATATATTTTTCAAAAATTCATATCATTAATAAAAAGTCACTAATGATCCAAAACATAATAAAAATATCGAAATATCCAAAAACATAATAATAAAAGTCAACTCACTAAATATGCAAAACATCATCACCGTTCAATATTCGAAAATTAGATAAAATTTGAAATACAGATTAAGCGTATATATAAAAATTTATATAGATGTGCATTTCAAAACTTATTTGCTTGTTCACATAAAATTTATGAGATTTTGATAATGTGAACTCAAAGGTGAGGAATGAGATGAGAATGCGTCTCAAAGATCAATGGTTTGTTTTGTCTTGTATGTAATTAGTTGCTAGATGCGAATTTAACATTTATTTGGTTTGTTCGTATATATGTTAATTTTATTGGTAAGTTCGAATATATGTTAATGGGGACGACTCCGTACCCCTCAGTTTTTTGCCCTCAGTTCTTCCCTCAACTCAATTACAGCCACTAGGATCGCCCGTTGACGGAATTGGGCACATCGTTAGAAACCTTATATACAGAAGATCATATGTTCATGTTTAGTTCCGGTTCCGGCGATGAAGTCGCCGGAATTTTCTAAAACCCTATATAGAACTACTTAACCTAAGGAGAAATGTGAACTCTCCATTAAACGGTGATAACATCGTCGGAACATCACCAAAACTTGAACATATGATCTTCTATGTATAAGGTTTCTAACGATGTGCTCAATTCCGTCAACGGACGATCCCAGTGACCGGAATTGAGCTGAGGGAAGAACTGAGAGCAAAAAACTGAAGGATACGGAGCCGTCACCTATGTTAATTGATTACATGTAGGAACTATATATATTTAGCTTACCAAAAAAAGGAACTATATATTTAACTAAGATTATATGTCTATATACTGAAATTTTCGTATGCATAAAATTTGTGTGCATAATATTACAATTTTGGCTACGATCAGCAAAAGCAGTCATACTGTTGTAAAGTTATACATAGACGATCAAAAGTAAAATTCAATGCCAAAAAATCATTCATTGCCAATAGCGTGATTCAATGCAAAACAAAATCCCTTCTTTTTGATTGGTAATACCTGTTTCCGTCCCGTTACTGTCCGGTTCCCATTTTTTTGGAACCAGAACCATCCCGAATACTCGTATTCCCGAAAATTGGTAATGTGAGAATCGGTTCGGTTCGAGAACCGGTTCGGTTCTAACGGTTCGGTTCCAACGGTTCTCTCTTGAAAATACCTTGAAATTGAATAATTAAATTTTAGTTATTATGTATTTATTTATTTTATTTAAAATTATATTCATAACGGGTAAATACCGAGAACCGAAATGCATTCCCAGAACCTTACAGAGAATCGACGGAAAACATTATTCAGGAACCGGAACCGACCCGTTTTCCCGTTTTACCGAAACCGTTTGTCCACAATGAACAATGTCAGGGATGACTTTCTCGAAATCACGAACAAATAAACATCAAATGAGAAAAATACGTGCCAAGATCTTGGCACATACGTGTAAGGAACTGTCGTAGGAGAGGAGATTTTTTGGTTAAAGTAGATGGTTATCTCAAATGCTAGAATTGTTGGTATGTGTGCATTATTTACGGGACATAACTGTTGATTTCAGTCAAAATTCTGAGGGAAAGGTAACCTTTTTCCACCGTCAACTTATAGGATATGATCATTTGGACTATAGTTTCTTATGTTTACATTAAGTCATTAATACAGCGGAGACGAAAAGATGCTTTACGCTTTATTTGACCAACAATCTTTAAAAAAAAACAATCTAAAAAAAAAACCAACAATCTGGAGCATGGAGCGCTGCACCTGCCAAAAAACAGAGTAAAATTATTTTTTGAATTATAATTTGATTATAAGAATTTTTTCAAATAAATATTTTGCATGGTCAATCTTTTATTCTTATTTTTTGAAATTAAATATTCTAAAAATAAGTAGTTTTTGACATGCTTTTTCTTTTCTAAAAAGTAGAATGACAATTTATGAAATTATAACAAACTCATAAACAAGATATAAATTAAAGTTACAATTAATTGACAAAAAATTAAAGTTACAATTATTTTCATCCTTAATTAATTAAATAAAAATTATTTTTGGTAATATATTATTAGTTTTATAATATATAAATAAAATTAAATTTTCAATAATTATCTTTAAAGAACTCGTACAAAATTCCACACATTCTAAAAAATAAGAACAAGTAGAAAAAAAAGTAGCAAAAGAATTATAAGAATAATGAGCTAAGCTAAAAGGACCTAAGAATACTAAAACAACACAAATAATAGTTGATAAAAAAAAATTTAATCAAAAATTATTATTTATTATTCAGTATAAGTTGGACCATTCCGAGAATCAATGTTAGGGATGACTAAAACCGATATTAAGTTTTAGTTCAGATAAAAATATGTGGTTCACCTTAATGTTCTCTTTTTAGAGTAAGTTTATGTTTTTGGATATTATTATACCAGACAACACAATTCACGACCATCTAATTCACTTAATAAGAAATAACTCGAGTAAATTTCAATTTACTCTTGTGGTTTGGATGAAATTTAATTTACTTACTTATGATTTCAAAAATACAATTTACCGACTTATGGATTGACATATGTATCAACTTGCCCCTTCATTCAATTTTATTTAAAATCATTATGATAATGACTAAACTACCGTCATTTGAAAATTAAAAATAATTTAAAATTTGAAATTCACAAACAAATCTGTAAAAAACATCAACATAAAATATTAAATAAAAAAACAAATTTGCATTTCTTATAATAATGTGTATTTATTAAAATAAACTAAAACTAAAAGATAATAAATAATAAAAAACCAGTAAATTTTTTTTAAAAAATAGACAAAATAAATACAAAATATTATATATGATGTTGCTGAAGATATTTAAATACAATTACTTTAAAAAATATGTAAAAAATAAAAAAAATCAGGAAAAAAAACAAGTACAATATGTTGTATAAGTGGTTATTCAAATTAATTTTTTAATTTGTTTTAATTTTTTTACTATTTCATTAAATATGTATTGAATTTTATTTAACTTGATTTGTTTTTATTTTATGTACTTTTTTTATTTACAAATTTTTACGCTTTTTATATTTTGTACAATTTATTTTAATAATTTTACTTTTTAAATTTATTTATCAAATATAGATTACTTTTTCTTAGATTTTCTAATTTATTTGTTTATACTAAAAATGTTTATTTTTTAAAAAATAATAAAAATAAATGATAATATGAGCAATATAATATTTTCCAACCAATTTTTCTAAGTTCACTTTCAATTCTCGAGAATTAAATTCACACAGTGGGTAAATTACATTTTTGTCAAACCATAAGGAGGTAAATTGTATTTTTAAAATCACAAGTGGGTAAATTAAATTTTGTCTAAACTACAAGGGGGTAAATTCGATTTTACTTAAATAACACCTCCAAAACAATACTTTAGCACAAGAGTAAAATACAATTTACCTCATTTGGTCTGGGATAAAGTTACTTTATTTCTTTTAGTTTAAAAACTGATATTTTACACCTATGATTTTAAAAAAAATCAATGCGTCCCTTAATTTATTTTAATTAAAATTAATAATGAAAACACTAAAATACCCTTAATTAAAAAATAAAAAAAACTCTTTTATTCCTAAATATCATTATTACTTTTGTAAAATTATATAAACTACTAAAATATAAAGTAAAAATTTGAAAAAATAAAATTAAAACATGAAACAATAAAAAATATGCAAAAAAAAAACTTTAAAAATCCATACAGAAATAAAAAATAATTACAATTGTATAAAAATAAAAAAAAAATATAAAAAACAGAGAAATTCTATAAAAATTAGAAAAGAAAAATCCATTACAAAATTAATAAAACCGTAAAAATTCAAAACAAATAAAAATATAATTTTTGAAAACTTTTTTACAGATTTTTAAAATATTTATGTCTAAAAAAATATTAAAAAATTAAATGTTTATAAAATATTGTAAATATTGTATTTCAAAATATTTTTACCAAAAGTATATATAGTATATTATGTCTGGGTTGTGTTTATTTATTTTTTTAATCTTTTTCATATATATTTAAAATATTTATATTATTTATTGCTTATTTTGTATTGTTTACATATTTTGTAGATTACGGGCGATTTCCATTGATTAAAGAGCAAATTAGTTCAATCACATGTGAGCATGTACCAATTAATATTATAATTATTCATATTTCATTTATATTTTATATAATGCTAATATAGTATTTTTATAATAAAAAATGAATAAAATTCAATAAACTAATTAAGGGGCAAAACAGTCTTTTTTGATCATTTTTTCTCGCCTATTCTCAATACCTGCGAGTGTAATATACGCGGAGTAATTTGCTCTTTTTTTTTAAAGCATATGGGATAAATTGTTAGTTTTTAAACCATAATGGGGTAAAGTGACTTTATCCCAAACCATATGGGGTAAATTGCATTTTACTCCTTAGCAAAACCAAGAAATATTCTTGTACCGAATGTTATCATCCCGATCAATGATACATCGCGAATTGTAATCTTAGCTGTAGTATGTTGTGATATAAAGGCTAAGACCATTTTAATCATTGAGCTGTTTTTTTTATTAATAATCATATTTTTATAATGAGATTTATCACAACATCAGACGGTTAAGATTACAATTCGGGACCGTAACTCATTAATGCCATTCGGGAGAGAAGATTTTTCTAGAAAAACCATTCTCTTTCGAATTGTTTTTTTAGTTAAACAAGGTTTGTATTAAAGGATCAAAATATGTACAGAATTTTTTTTTGGTTTTTAAAGCCCAAACATGTTTCCAACCTCCCCAAAATTAAAATGAGAGGTGTTTCTGCAGAGGAGTAAGCCATTACTTGCTTCTCCCTATACAACACTGTTGATTTAATTGTTTGATTTGTATATGAATGTGAGAACAACAGATTTAACGTGGTTTGGGAATTTTTCCTACTCCACGTGAGGATTTGATCCTTCTTTTTCTCTTATGTTTTTCATTACTGCGGGAGTTACATATATAGGAGAAGATTAGGGTTGAACCATGATCCCCTCAATCTTCTAAATCCCGTAATTATAGGGATATCCTAGATAAGGTAAAAATTTATAATTTATCATTTACCTTATTTACAATATTGTCCCCATATTTACTTATCTCTTTCAACACTCTCCCTCAAGTTAGGTGTGGGGTATCCAACGCCCAACTTGTAAAGCATATCTTGTAGTGCCCGACCACTCACTGTCTTTGTCAGAATATCTGCCGATTGCTCTTCAGACCTCACATAGGGAAGTGTGACACAACCATTTTCAATTTTCTTTTTGATGAAGTGTCGGTACATCTCAACATGTTTAGTTCTATCGTGTTGGACTGGATTCTGCGCAATCTGAATGGTTGCTCAATTATCACACCATAAGGGGCATGCTCGAGATGGAGCGAAACCCAATTCCATCATAAATTTCCTAATCCATAAGACCTCAGTCACTCCTCGAACTATATCTCGAAATTCGACCTCAGCACTCGATAAGGCTACCACCTTTTGCTTCTTACTTCTCCATGTGACAAGATTTCCTCCGACGAAGGTGAAGTATTCGAAGGTAGATCGACGGTCAACCAGATTACCGGCCCAATCAGCATTTGTGTAGGCTTCAATCCTCAAATGTCCATTCCTTTTGTATAGGACCCCAGTGTCAGGAGATCCCTTCAGATATCTCACTATCCTCAATGCTGCATCCATATGTGCTATCTGGGGGTCCTGCATGAATTGACTCACGATTACTACAACATAGGCAATGTCTGGACGAGTGTGGGCTAGGTAGATTAACTTCCCCATCAAGTGTTGGTATCTTGTTCTGTCTGCACGATCGACTCCTTCCACAACCTTAAGACCATGATTCATGGCAATCGGGGTATCTGCGGTCTTACACTCCAACATCGATGTCTCCACAAATAGGTCTAGGATGTATTTCCTTTGTGAGACATAAATTCCTTGCCGGGAATGTGAAACCTTAATCCCAAGAAAATATTTCAGTATTCCCACGTCTTTCAATTCGAACTCTCTGAACAGATTCCTTCTCAGCTCCTCAATCTCTTCTGTATCGTCTCATGTGATGATCATATCGTCCACATAAATAATGAGGCAAGTAATATCTCGAGCTCGGCGCAGAACAGGGTGTGATCAGAGTTGCTCTGTAGGTAATCATATTTTTTCATTGCCAGTGTGAATCTCCCAAACCAAACCCTTAGAGACTGCTTCAATCCATACAATGACTTCCTCAATCTACATACTTCATTTGACCCAAAGCTGTCAAGGAAACTGGGTGGCCCCTCCATGTAGACCTCTTCTTCTGGGTGTATCCTTTTGCAAAAGTTTGGCCTTATATCGTTCAACTGATCCATCTGCTCTCCTCTTCACAGTGTATATCCATTTGCAGCCGACAGGTCTCTTTCCTCTAGGCAACTGTACTGTCTCCCAAGTTTTATTTTTTCTCAAGGCATCCATTTCCTCTTCCATGACTTTCTTCTACTCAGGTCTATCCATAGCTTCTACTTCATTCCGAGGCACCTCATCTGTATAAAGGGCAGCAGAGAAGGCTCGTGCAGTCTCAGTAAGGCTCCCCCTGACTAGGTCAGCCACTGAATACCTCTGGTCCTAGTATTATGATCTGGAGTATACTTCCTTGGTTTTACACCCCGAGTAGTCCTTGGAGGGAGAACATACTTGGGCGTAGTCGGGTCCGGTCTTGCGTCATGATTAGTCACATAGTCTATAGGAGGTAAAGTCTCAGGGGAACTCGTGCTTACCTGGGTATCCGTAGGAGGAGATGACTGAGATGGTCCTGCCTAGTTGGGTTGTACTATGTCAACTTTATGGTCCAAGGGCGGTCTACCTGACTCGTGAGATGGTACTCGCGCGTGAGGTGCCTGAGATGGTACGGGTGAAGCTGGTGGTGAGGCTGGTGCGTGAGGCACATGAGATGCGTACGTTGGAATAGTAAGATCTGGAGTTTGGCTTGGTGCATGGGGCGCAGGAGTCAACTGTGGCGCTGTAAAAGATCTCAACCAATCCAGAGTGTCGAGTGCTTCCAGAACCTCCCCCTGACCTCTAGATTGGGGGAGATAATAGTACTCCGTCTCAACGAAGTTACAATCCATAGTGGTCAGAAGTCGTCTGGTTGGGGGGTGATAAGAATGATACCCTTTCTGGAGCCCCCATAGCCCACGAAAATGCACTTCTCTGCACAAGCATCAAACTTCGACCTACTCGTCTTGAGAATGTGAACATTGACCGTACACCCGAAGACACGTGAAGATAAAGACAAATGGGAAAATCTGGGAGAACTCAGAGAATACCTGACTGGGGGTTCGGAAGCTCAAGCTTTGAGTGGGTAGGCAGTTAGCCAGGAAAACTGAGGTTGCAACTACTTCGGGCTAGAAATGAGCCGAAACATGCGACTCAAACATTAATGCTCAGGTTATTACGAGTATATAACAGTTTTTCCATTCCGCTACACCATTTTGCTGCGGAGAGTGAGGGCACGTGGTTTGATATAGCATCCCGTGCTCAGAACAGAAGGTTTTCCTTTGGTGATTCACAGATTCGCCTCCATTATCAGGGGACCTGAGTATCTTGATCTTGGTATGAAACTGCGTAGACACCATATTGTAGAAAGAAATAAACTTTTTAAACACATCCAATTTGTTTTTCAAGAAATAGATCCACGTCATCCGAGTGCAATCATCGATAAATAAAATAAAATACTGGAGCCCTTGTCCCCTAATGACAGGAGCAAGACCCTAAACATTTGAATGAACTAACGAAAACATATGCAATACACGAGTATGCTTGGAAATAAATGGTTATCTGTGGCTCTTAGCCAAAACACATGTCTCACAATGGATAGGAAATTTCGAAAGTTGAGGAAATAACCGACGAAGGTAGGAATGAGATTGGTGACCCAAGCGACGATGCCACAGCCAATTTTGAGAATCAGGTGTCTCACGAGTCAAGAGTGTCCGTCCCTCGGATACCACTTCATCTACATAGTATAGTCCTCCTCGTTCAGTTCCACTCCCAATTATCTTCCTCGAACGAATATCCTGTAAGAGACAGAAGGTAGGGTATATGAGGACCACATAGTTTAATTCCTTTGAGATATGACTGATAGAGAGTAATTTATATGACAACGATGACACATAAAGACATTTAGACAGGCGAATAGATTGTGAAATTTCAATAACCTCTGTGCTTTTCACCAAAACATAGGACCCACTAGCTGTCTGAACCATTTTCTTCGAAATTTTCTTCGCTTCAATAATATCAGAAATATCATGAGTAATAGTATCGGTGACCCCACAATCGAAAATCCATTCCGAATTTTTCTTAGGACTGGACTTTCGCATGATGTGGGCCTGGTAGATTTTTGAATTAAATCATGTTTTCTGAGGCCCATTGGGCTTTCGAAAAATCCAATTTCCAGCCCAGATCCTACAAAAAGACAGTTAGTATTTGTCTGATTTGTCCCAGCTCCAATATTCTGTTCATCCGGCCTAGCTCCTGCATTATATGTCTGATTCGGCCCATAACTCACGTTCAACCCACAATCAGTATCAACACAATTACCAATACACCCCTACATAAATTAACGGGCATTTATAAATGGGGAGGGGCATGCTGGTAATTTCACGCTCCCTCTTTTTACCTGGGCCACGCTTCAGAGGGTCATTCACCCGGGTCTCGATGTGTTTAATCCGGATCCCGTTCTCTCACTGATTTTTGCCGTGCCCTAGGTTCACATTCGCGATTTCATCAGTTGAATTCTCTTTTGGAGTAGAGTGACTGTCGTCTGTAATGGTGGCCCGACCGCCTCTTCGACTGTAGCTATTCCAACCCCCTCTTCGTCCGCCGCGATGTCCCTGGTAATTTCTTAATTTCCAGCACATTTGCTTCCAGTGGCCCACGATCTGGCAGTGTTCAAAAAAGGGGCGTCGATATGATGATTCGTCGTTGTAATTGGCCGGTTCTGATCGACGATCTCCTGTATTTGACTGATTTCCGACCAATTTCAAATCGTGGGTCTTTTCTGGAACTGTCCCGTAGGTGGCTAATTCTGTCCCAATTTTGCCTGATGATGCCGTGGGGACGCAGGAGGCTGCACCAGCCAGTTTCCAAATCTGGCTGCACGTGGTTTCTCGTCGAAGTGTTGCGTATGCAACATCCACTGAGGATAAGGGTGATTCTTTCAGAATTTCCCGTGTAATAGCTTCACAGTTCTTGTGATGTCCTGCCAGGAAGCGGAACAGTCTGTGTTCTGCCTGAATCTGGTTGTATTTGGCCATATCCTCCATACACTTCATTGGATTTGGGCGTACAGTCCAGAGAGAATTGCATAGGGAATAGTATTCCTCCAATTGTAGTGCCCCCTGTACAATTCTATCTGCCTTAGTCACAAGATCAAATATCTTTAGGCTATCTTCTCCTGCATTGAATGTGCGAGGCAGAATCTTCCATAATTCAACGAATTTGGATAGTATATAAACTGGTTTACCAGCCGTTTATCTATGGACTTGGTGATCCATTGGAAAACCTGTGTAT
>JAOYMZ010085997.1:0-11125 GCA_025802335.1 Pinguicula primuliflora
GAACTTAAGTTGCATGAGATGAATCCCCCTCCCTGAGATCTGACCCTTGCTTCACTGCATTGTATTACAACCTGACTATGTGCACTTGCATGCCATCAGCGATCTTACTACAGCGCACGACAGAGACGGCCACCGGAGGAGGAAGAATCTAGATTTGAAGGGGGATTTCCACCTTTGCATCCAATGGGATCCTCTACTCCCTCTTTATCTTGCCTTGGCTTCTTTATGTAGTTTAGTTTATGTTTTAGCATGTTTTAGGTAGTTTGTTTATGGGATTGAGCACTTAGCCCTTGAACTTGTTTTGTAAACTTGATTATGTTTTCCCTAAAATCTATTTTGAGTTTTCATTTATGTTTGGTGGATTGGTTGAATGATTAACTTCCTAAGGTTGACTATGGGAGTATAAATTGGGGTTAAACCTAATTAGATTCTACTTGGTTATATGGGATTAAATATTTAAGTGATCTAAGGCTAGAAATAGACTCACCATTCTAATGCAAGCTACATTAGGTTAGGAGCATGTTTAGGTGAGCAATCAAGAGATAGGTTAGTGCCTAAACCTATATTTATGTCATATTTAGTAATTAACCTAGTTGCTATTTTATCTTCATCATGTTGCTATTTTATTTCTCCTAAAAGACGGCCAATTACTTGTGAGTTCATGTTTTGGCCAGTAACTGTTTTGTTAAGCTTGCATCTGGCCAGTTTTGGTTCTTGTTGTAGTGGCAGTCACTTGTTATTAACTTCATTCGGCCAGTTGCAATTTTGGCCAGTAGCTCCACTCTCGGCCTGTCATTTGTTTAGCTTAGTTGATGTCTTTTCTTTTGTGGTTTCCTTCATTTTGGCCAACCACTAGCTAAGTCACATTTGGCCAGTTTTGAGTTTATGAAGTTTCGGCCAGTTACATAACTTTGGGACACAAACGGCCAGTCACTATTTCATTAACTCCCATTCGGCCAGTCACCATTTGGATGTTCCGGGCAGTCACTCTTTGCAATGTTTGATCATCATTCGGCCAGCCATTTAGGATAGTTGCTATGTCTTTTTGTTTCTTAGGTTAGTTTAATTTTTATTTTTAAAATAAAACAACTCCAAACGATTATTTTGCGTGTTTGTAAATATAGCTAGGCACTTAAATGTCAGCTCGTCACTAATCCCACTCCAAATTCTTCGAGATCGACCTGGGACATTTTTACTCTCTATACGAGTCTAGAGTTATCTTGGAATTATAAATGTAAATGCGATAGGATTTGTGACACTCGTGAAATCCTCATCAGGAACATTGTCCCACTATTGCTGCTAACAACACTACTGAACAAAAGAACAATAAGGAAAAGTGGGACAAGTCCAATCGTATGAGTCTCTTGATCATGAAAAGGTATATTCCAGAGGTATTTCAGGGTACTGTTTCAGAATCCATTGATAATGTCAAACTCTACCTCAAGGACATTGAGGAAAGATTTGTCAAGAGTGAAAAAGGTGAAATAACCACACTCTTAGCAAAATTGATCTCAATAAAATATAAGGCTAATGGTAATATTAGAGAATACACCATGGAGATGTCTAATGTTGTTTCTAAGCTAAGGGCATTAAAGATGGAGATCTCGAATGAGCTCCTAGTATACTTAGCGTTGATCTTTCTTCCACTACAATTTGGCCAGTTGAAAGTCAGCTATAGTTGTCAGAAGGATAAATGAACAATTAATGAGATGATTTCACATTGTGTGGAGGAAGATGAGAGGCTGAAACACGAAAGAACTGAAATGTTTTTGTTACCACTACCTCTAAGAATAAAGGTGGAGTTAAGCGCAAGAAAATGGATAAGTTTAAGGACAATAAAGCTGTAGGAACCACACAACAGAGCAAACCGGATAAGGGCAAGTCTGTTGCAAATTCTGATGAACCGGGTTGCTTCTTCTGTAATGGAATTGGGCACAAGAAGAAGTACTGTCAGGCTTATCACGCATGCGTACTAAGAAAGGTAAACTTCTTGCTTTGGTTTATACAGAAGTTAATTTGGTTTCTGTATCCAGATATACTTGGTGGATAGATTCGACTGCTACTACTCACATAAGTATATCTATGTAGGGCTGGCTAAGTTACCGGAAGCCAAGTGATGATGAAAGATTCGTCTGTGTTGGTGATGGTCGAGTGGCAGAAGTCAAAGTTATTGGAGTATTTAGATTATTGTTGAAATCAGGATATTATTTGAATTTACACAAAACTTTTGTTATTCCGTCTTTTAGACAAAATTTGATTTCTATACCATCTTTAGACGAATATGATTTTGATTGTCATTTTGGTAATAAGCAATTCAGGTTACTTCGTGATTCCAAAAATATTAGCTCTGGATTTCTTTCGGTATATGATAAGCTATATACATTGAATGTAAATAACTCGTACATTGAGGCCTTGCATACAGATACAAGAAATCGAAAATTGACTAATGAGAATTCAGCTACATTATGACCTAGACGTTTAGGTCACATTTCTGTGAAAAGAGTTCAACGTCTTGTGTCAAACGAAATTCTCGCACCCTTAGATTACACAGATTTTCAAGACTGTGTAAACTGCATAAAGGCAAAACAAACCAACTTAAGAAAATATCAAGCCAAGAAAAGTTTGGAAGTCTTAGATTTGATACATACGGATATTTGTGGTCCGTTTCCAACGACCACTAAAAACAGACACCGTTATTTTATTTTGTTTATAGACGATCATTCAAGATATAGCTATATATATTTAATTAAGGAATAGGCTCAGGCACTTGACATGTTCAAAAGTTATGTTCAAAAGTTTTAAGGCAGAAATCGAGTTACAACTTGATTGACGCATTAATACTATAAGATCCGATCGCGGAGGTAAATATTATGGTAGATATGATGGATCAAGTGAACAATGTCGGGGCCCGTTTGCTCAGTTCATAGATGAATGCGGCATTGTCCCTCAGTATACATTGGCTGGTCCGCCAGCAATCAATGGAGTATCTGAGAGGCGCAATAGAATGCTTAAGGGCATGGTAAGAAGTATGATTAGTCGTACAACCTTACCAGATAATCTATGGAGTGACGCCTTAAAATCTGCAGCTTATATACTCGACATAGTACCCACAAAAGCAACTGATAAAACACTATACGAATTTTGGACAGGCTGAAAGCAAAACTTATGCCATTTACGGGTATGGGGTTGTCCAGCTGAAGCACGACCTTACAAGCATGCTGAAAAGAAGTTGGATGAACGAACAATTATTTGAGACGGGAAATGCGAAGTTTTTTGAGGACATTGAGTTTGTGGGGGGAGGGGGTGATAAAATAATTGATTTCGAGGGGGAATATATGAATGTTCCAATAGGAGTTGTGAGTTGTTTGGATATGGATCCATGTCCTACTTCTAATACCACCTCAAATGAAATCATTATTGACTTACAAACTCAACAAGATGAAACAACACAAAATGCAAGTCCAAATTTGGATGCAGACCAATCTCGGCTGCCCTGAAATTTAGAAAATGTTGTTTCAGGTGAGGTTGTTCGACAGTTAGAATATGCTGTTTCAGGTGAGGTTGTTCCACAAAATACTAAAAATATTCAAGAAGATATGGAACAACCGATTAGGCGAGAACAACCGATTAGGCGAGAACAACTGATTAGGCGAGAACAACCAATTAGGCGAGAATAATCGATTAGGCGAGAACAACCGATTAGGTGATCCACTAGAGAAAGAAGGCCTGCAATATCTTCAGATTATGAAGTTTACCTTCAAGAGCATAATTTCGATGTTTGCATGTTAGACAACAACCCCATTAATGTCAAACATGCCATTGAAAGCTCTAACTCTCAAAAGTGGATCAATGCCATGAACGAGGAAAAAAATCTATGGCAGATAATGACGTATGGAAAATTGTCTCCTTACCTGAAGGAAAGAGATCCATTGGTTGCAAATTGATTTTTAAAACCAAGCGGGACTAGAAAGGTAATGTAGAGAAATATAAGGCACGTCTTGTCGTCAATGGTTTTACTCAAAAGGAAGATATTGATTATAAAGAAACTTTCTCTCCGATTTCATCGAAAGACTCTTTAAGAATCATAATAGCATTAATAGCGCATTTTAATTTGAAGCTTCATCAGATGGATGTTAAAACTGTGTTTCTTAATGGTGACATTGAAGAAACAATTTATATGATGCAACAGAAAATTATGTATCAGGAGATGCAAAGTCTATGGTATGCAGACTTAAGAAATCCATCTATGGTCTGAAGCAGATGTCTCGTCAGTGGTATTAAAAATTTCACAATGTGATCGTCTCATTTGGATTTGAATATAATATTGTAGATGAGTGTATATATCTCAAGTTCTGTGTGAGTAAGTTTGTGTTTCTTGTCTTGTATGTCGATGACATTACTTGCCAGTAACGATATAAACATATTGCAACAAACCAAGACATTTTTGATGAAGAATTTTGCGATGTAAGATCTTGGCGATGCATCATTTGTTCTTAGGATAGAAATACTAAGGAACAAAGCCCAAGTATATTAGGATTATGCCAAAGAAATTATATCAGAAAAGTTTTGGCAAGATATGACATGCAAAATTGCAAACCAGAAAATACCCCTGTGGCGAAAGGAGATAAATTCAGTCTGAACCAATGCCCAAAAAATAATTCAGAAAAGGAAGTAATATTAGAGTATCCATATGTCTCAGTCATTGCAAGCATCATGTATGCACAAGTGTGTATGCGTCCAAATATTGCATTCATCGCTGTCATGCTAGGAAGATACTTGTCAAATCTAGGACCAGATCATTGAAAAGTTGCAAAGCAAGTCTTGAGGTACCTGAAGAGAATGAAAAAATTATATACTCACGTATCAGAAATCGGAGAAGCTGGAGGTCATTGACTATCTCGATTTTGATTTTAGAAGATGTCTAGATAGCATGAAATCGACATCAGGCTACATATATATGTTGGCAGAAGGAGCCATTTCTTGAAAGAGTGCAAAACAATCCCTTGTTGCATCTTCCACCATGATTACAGAATTTTTGGCATGCTATTAGGCATCAAATCATGGTGTTTGGCTGCAAAAATTCGTTACGAGACTTCGAGTGGTGGATTCCTTTGAGAAACTACTAAAATTATTCCGCGACAATAATTCAGCAATGCAATATGCAAACAACAACCGCAGTTCATCGAAGTCCAAGTACACCGACATTAAGTTTTTGGTTGTTAAAGAAATAGTACAGAATGGTGAAATAAAAATTGAACATGTGGGAACAGACTCTATGTTAGCATATCCTCTTACTAAGGGACTCACACCAGCAAAATCCCTAGAGCATACTGCTCATATGGGTGTGGTCTCCATTGAGGATGTTCAATTCTAGTGGAGTCTGATTTGCTGTTTTTCATTGAACTTTTATGGATATATAACTTGTTGCATGTGACAAGTGTTATATACGTTTGTCGTTTGAGCATTCTGTTTCTCATTTTAGCAGACTTCCAATTAAGACAAGATATTATAAAAATTCAGTTTCGAGTTTATGAAAGAGATCAAGTTGTGAATAGGCATGTGAAGATCATAGTTTCATATAATTTCCATACTACACATCCATGTCATGATTCATGTCAATCAACTATATTAGTAATGTGATCATTGAGTCTTTAGTTGCGAATAAATGCAATGACTGCCACTTTAGCCCTTTACTGAATTGGTTCAGGAATATATAAGGGAGACAATAAGTAAATGTGCACATATAAGGAATACAATGCATAATTAAAATGTTATAACATATTGCTCAAGTGGGAGAATGTTGGGATTATTCTCAATATAGTTGGATTTAATACCAATATTGAGCATATATGTAATATAATTAAGTATTGTTTATTGTCTTATAACGGTTGTCGAATTAAAGTGATCAAATCTGGTTACGGGTCGACAACTAATATATTCATTAAGATATGATACACTAATGTGTAGAATAATTTAGGTAAGTAATAAAATTATTAATGGACTGATTTTATTAATAGCAATTAAGTGGGTCTAATTTGAAGCAACCAATAATATTACTTATTGGGTTACAATTCTATAAACTCATTAGAATACATGTTATATATATGTTTAGGGATTGGTTCTCAAAACACACGATACAGAAAACCTAGAGAGGGGGCGGCATTCAGCGTCTGTTTTTTTTTAGAATTCTGCCTTCTTTATTCTTTCCATTAAAGACTAAAGAGGTGAGGTCGAGAAGTAATCTGTGTGACGATCTTGCAAGGGCGATCGTGTTTTTTGGAAGATTTCTCCCTTCATCGGTGATTCCAGTCAAAGTCCCAGAGATCTTATGGATTCATGTATTTTAGTTGTTCTGTAGACTTTTCTCCTAATATAATTGATAATTCATGTTGGCATAGATAGATCAATGTATTAGTATGTATATTATGTTGCTTGCATGTCAATACTATGTTTAGCCATCAATTCTTGAATCTAACAACTATGAGGTAGTTAATCGTAATGAAGCTCATGTAATTGCTGTTAGTTTTCAACCGTCTTCCTTATCCTCTAGAAAGTTTATCTCGTCTGTTCAAAACTGTTTTTACCTTCTTTTTCTCCCCACTTTTTGGTTATTTTCTTCACTAATCCAGTAGATTAATATCTGATGCAATATATGATGGATTACGAAGACAAGAAATTCCAGAACAATTCGAATCCATCAGCTCCACCATCTCCAGTGAAGAGGTGAGAGAAAAGGTAAAAGAATTGCAGAATTGTGTGTAATAAGATGAAATTGTGTGAAAACGATGGAAAATTAAAGATTGCGCTGTTGTTAACCGCGCAGAAAATTTTTGCGTTGTAGGCAACAACACATTTTTGTGCCGTGCTGATACTTTCAGCACGGCAAGGCATTTTAGCAAGCCCAACTCTCTGACAGAGCATAGACAAAAATTTACCCTACATCCACTATATTTTTAGGGAATTGAATTTAGACACTGTAGAATGTAAGTGAGATGATATTGTTGTCTGACTTGTTTGGGTCATATGATTCCATCTGCACTGTGTGTATGAACCCTACACATATAATGATGGAGGTTATACAACACGGCGGTCCCTAAACTATAATATCTGATGCGGTACAAGTCTTGAATCAAGCGTAAGTACCTCATATCCTCCTCGCTAGTCATATCATCGATCTCCCAAGTATAAAGGTACCCTCTAAGAAAGGATGCCCTGATTCCGGATTGAAAGAAGGCATCACCAGCCAAGTCCATGTTAAGCCAATGTCTACAATACTCTTTAGACTCAACCATCTTCCAGGGCATATCTCCTGCGTAATTAGAAGTAAGGGGTACCATCAACCGGAATCTCCCAAATCAGCGAAACATCCTGAAGCGTGATCGAACATTCTACAAACGGTAATCAGAACGTGTGCACAATCGGATGTCACCTCACAACGCAATAATAGAGTGGTGATATGGTCAGATCTACAAAACTTCTAAACATCTAAGCGCTTCATATGGTCAGTCTTCAGATGGTCAGTATTTCATTTGGGTGTACAATTTTTGCGTGACATCATCCATTTTTGAAATTGGTCGCATAAGTGAAAAGCTTATACACACGAGATGAAAAGCTCCATGTTCCGGCACAGTGTTGCCGAAAATTTCTAAAATCGTATTAAGAATTACTTAACCCAAAGGAAAAGAGATTCAGAAATTTTTGGTGATAAAATCGTCGGAATCGTGTCGGAATTTGGAACTTTTCATCTCCTTGTATAAGCTTTTCAATTATGCGACCAATTTCGAAAATGGATGGTGCCCCACAAAAAATTGTGCACACGAAAAAAATATTAACCACCCGAAGATTGACCATATAAAAATTTTTCTCTATAACCACGTATAACTATTCATAACAAATAAACAAAATTTCTAAACAATCAAAAAAAGATAAGAGGATCGTGAAAATTACTTGTATGGCGTGTGGGGCTTCTGGCGATGGCGCACGGTGATGTGCGATTGGCTTCCGGAGTGCTCGCGGCGACAGGTCGGTGGTGGGGCGGCAGGAAGGGAGAATTTCTGCTGAAAAACAAGATAGAAGAGAAAAGTGTAATCCAATTTGATAATAACCATTCCCGGCTTTCCAAAGAGCAGGAATCCGGACCTTAGGAAACCCAGAATCCTTTAGGGGTGCCCAAATTATCCGCGGGTATTGGGTTACCCGGACCTGACCATACGGATACCGGGTATCGGGTCCAGGTTCGGGTATCATTTTTGAATACCCGGAAAAATTGGGTCCGGGTACTGCATTTTGGGTTCCCGGACTCAATCCCAGTATTAAAAAAAATAAAAAAGTTCGGGTCGGGTTATCCAGACCCGACCCAGCCTTTTTTAGGCAAAAAAGGAATGTAAACTTCGGGTTACCCGGACCAACCTGAAAAAATGGGTAAAAATTTAAAAATAAAAAACATAAAATTGGGTATTACCCGTACTGGTATCCGGCAGGTTCGGGTATTGGGTTCCCGAACCCGGATATGAGTATGGGTTTTTACTACCCGAAAAAATTGGGTCTGGGTCTGAGTCCGGGTAGGGCACTACTCGGATCCGAAGCTCGTTTGGGCAGCCCTAGAATCCTTAAAACAATTAATCTTATTAATTATGTCTGGATTAGTAAATGAGGTGTTGTCCTAGTGGTTTTAAGAGTGACAATTGCACTCAAAGGTAATGGCTTTAAATTCCCGCATCGACATGAGTTGTCACATGTGACTTACCTCCCTACCGAAGTCTGCAAGCTATTGTAGTAGGGCGTTAGGTTTACCTATCATAATAGGGTTCTCTACATTACCCAAAAAAATTATACTTGAATTACCAAAAGTTGGGATTATAAATCACACTTTTGTGAAACCCTGATTGATTAAATTTTGGGCTTTGGAAGGCCGACGGGTGATAATAAACTCATGGCATGAAAAATAATTGTTCTAATTTCATTAATTACCCTTATGGTATAAACTTTTTTCTGGTGCAGATCTTATGGTGTCGAATTTTGCCTTATTGTACTTAAATCTATTATTGGTCGTTGGATCTGTGCTGCAACGGCCGAGATTATTTCATTTACGTTTTAAGTGAAATGATCTCGGCCGTTGAAGCACAGATCCAACGGCTTATAATAGATTTCGGCACATTCGGCACCATAAGGTCTGCATCAGAAAAAAAATCCCTATGAACTTTTTTTATATTCGGCACCATAAGGTCGACACATTCGGCACCATAAGGTCTGCATCAGAAAAATAATAGGTATACCAACTGCTAGAGTCCAACGTTCTTAATTTGACAAGAAAGCTACCAGAATTCTGGATCTAGAGAATATCCCGGCAAATCTCTGGGGAGCTCTCCAGTTGGGAAGCACGGGTACTAGGATGGAGTACCCGTACCGAGTTTCTCGTAGGTATCGGTACGGCACGGGTACGTACTCGGTACTATAAAATTTAGTGGGTACTTTTATAAATATGGGTATGGCTCGGGTACGGCTAGAGTACGAAAATGGGTACTTCTTGGATACTTTTTTTATTTTATTTTTTTCACTTCTTGGATACGGCTTTTAAGATTTGATGGAGATGATTTTGATTCAATGGAGGGTGCAAGTTTACTCAAAGTTGTAAATCTTTTACTGGATGAACCAGATATGAAATCAGTACTATTTAAAGACGATATTTAAGATTTGTCTAGTATTTAGTACTTTTTGTTAATATTAGGACATTTTTAATTTGTTTATAGATTTGTGAGTTATATACATTTTTATTTTTAATCTTTATATGCTTAATAATTTATTATTTATTATTTTTTTATTTTTATGGTGTCGGTACGAGCCGGACTTCTTAGCTCTCCTGTCAGTTGCCGGAGGAGAAGACACACGCGGCGGCGGGTTTCAAATCAGACCTTTCCATGAGGAACCCCTTGTGTCTATGTTTCTTTATCCTCTTCCTGATTCACCTGTTTTCATCCAACCCTCATATTTCAGCTCAGGTACTTGGGGGTGTTTCGTTTTCAACTCATTTCCTTCTTCGTTTCGGGTGATCGTATTTTGATGTTCGAATTTGATTAGGCAAATGCGGGGGAGGAGTCAAATGCTGAGATGACGAGTCTGGGACGCCGTAGTAAAGTTAGTTATTTTTACGCGCTCACAGTTGTTCACAATGATTGTTCATTTCTGAAAACTAAAGGCAACTTCCATATTTTGTAACATAAAGGGGATCGTGCTTGTAGGTATAGGCTTTCCAAGCTACTCCTCGCTCTCCTCTCGGAATTCTTGTTTACTGTTTGTTGAATGATATGTTCTTGTTATACTATCCGCTTTTGGGGTAATGAACTCCCAAACCTTATTGTCTCTTGACACAAATCAACATGCATTAATTAATATCATCGAAATTTTCAGTATCCATTTAATTGAAAGAGGAAATATTTAATGGTCAAATACGGGCTTCGTTTAGATTTGAATTCAATTGATAGACGAATTGATGTTTACATTGGAATTGGATGCTTGATGATCTGATTTAGGCATAAATTTTAGTTGAATCTCTGTTTATCCTCTTAACATGCATGTTGTGAAAATGTGTTTTCAGGTTGATAATGCTGCAATTTGACCATTTCCCTGGCTGTTGGTGGACAGATACTTGTGGACAAACTCAAGAGCGGCATTGTCAAAGAAGGAAAAGATACTCTCAATCTTGCAGTCGATTTGGACTCGGGCCTAGGAGCCTTTGATGCATTTTTTACGAGTTTATCTTTGATAATTGTCAGCGAGGTTAGCAAATCATTATGTAAATAATCATATTCTGCAAGATTTATTAGAGTAGGTGCAAACAGGGTTGCTTTGATCTCAGTAGCCATCGTTGCCTGTATTACCATTAAGAGCGGAATTGAATGCTAAACCACAAAATAATTATTATAACTCCGAGGTCAATTTCATTGTTTAGGATAGAAATCCACTTTGGTGGTTCATTACTTTAATTGTTGGGCTGATTATTCCTTGCATGATGGTTATATATATATATATATGTTTTTTAGATTGGGGATGAAACCTCATTATAGCTGCTTTCATGGCAATGCGTCACCCCAAGTCAATTGTTCTATTCGGTGCGCTCAGTGCTTTG
>JAOYMZ010086008.1:0-11125 GCA_025802335.1 Pinguicula primuliflora
CGGATGGTGCTACGAAAAAATTGTCCACACGAAGGGAAAAACTGTCCACACCAAGCTGACCATACGAAGCTGGTTCATAATATGTTCACCTCCAACTCCAATTAAATTCTTTTTTTTGGTAGGTAACTCCAATTAAATTCTTAACACTACTGTCATGTACAGTACAACACAATTTAAGCTATGTCTGAATAGAAATCATTAATGAAAAGTTAATGTAGGATTACGAGTACTTCAATTTTCGTCGGAAATTTCTAAAATTATTTTCATTAAGTTTAAGTAGTTATTTATTAAGATTTTAGAAATATCTGTTCACAAAGTCGACGAAATCTAGACGAAGCTTTTAGTCTATCACGTGTATACAGTGGCGAATCCTGTGGGTCTAACCAGTGGGTGCACTTCACACAGAGACGTGTATCCGGAGGGTGTCCTGAAATCTAACTAGGGGGTGCGACGCGGTGCAGGTCCAAGTATAAAAAAATTTCCACAGAGGATCCACCACTGAGTGTATAAGTTAAGCTTTCTATTGATCATTTCAATTTTGATAATATGAAATGATAATAGCCCGAAATTTGTGTTGCGCATGATAATTTGTTCAGGGTGATCAAAACTCATAATAAGTGCACCCATTTTTGAGTTATTGCAAAACAATTTCACTACATATAGCAAAGAAATTGGCATTACAGTAATTTTTCGTGCATGCCATCTTAAGGCTCGTGCACATGGCTTGCTTCATTTCGTTTATAAAATACTATGCAGAAATGTCTCCCTGTCTTTTTTTGTCATCAACCTAAATGGGTTTGGCTCTCCATTAACTCCAAATGCCATGAGAAGAGGCTCCGTAGAGGGGTGTAATTTGGTCCCACAAATTAAAATTTGTGACCGATTTTATCATATATCTAGTCAATAAAATAATTTTTTTTAAAAGAAAGTTGTATCCACACAGTATTCGAGATGTTACTGCCTAAGCAGCTTTTTCTGGACGACCGCCCCAATTTTATAAAAAATTTGGCTAGTGCCTCGCGGCTAGGCGCTACCTAGGTGCCTCGCTCCCTCATTCTGACTTCTCGATCACTGATCCCAACAGGTCCCAAAGACTTAAACATTTACGAAGTCCGTAGATTGTAATCCAAGTGTAGTCCTCAAATAGACCTAAAAGCCTAGTCTACCATGTTCTAGTGAACTTTTTATTTATATTGGGTTCAATTTGTATAGGGTTTGTTCGATAACATGATAGATACTATCCTTATTAATCCTTCAACGTAGGATTACTTGAGATTAAGGATTAACCTACCCGTTCGATGGATCAAATAATTATATAGATCATAGATGTGACCATGAGTCGTGACCAGAGTTTTTCACCTCCCGGACTGATGTTGCCGGATAGATGAAGTTACGTCCCAGACAGAAATCGATTAGGATTACACCCACGTGGGTTGATTTCCGAATTCGCGGGTCGGAATTTGACACGTGAATCCGGAAATAATTAAAAAAATTAAAAAAACAAAATTACACAACATCGACGCCCCTGCACTTCTCGTAACAAAATTGTGCATCGCTGTGCTTCTCCATCTCCTAATCCCCATCGACGCCCCTGCGCTTCTCCTTCTCCTAATCCCCATCGACGCCCATTTATTGCAATCCGGTGCATCCCAGCGACGGCCACTTATCGCAAGGTATTCAACGGATAAACCGACTCCAACAGTTAAACCTATCGCTTTCTGCAAAATTCACCTACCAGATGAAACCTGGTTGCTAAGATTTCATTTGAGTTTCAGTTCATATCTCTCAATTTGGATTTCTTACTGCCTGGATTGCTTACTGCCTGGATTTCTTGCTGCTGGAAAATGTTTGAAAAACTGTGTTACTGCTCGAATAGAATGTGCATATGATTATGATATGCTAATGATATGATGACTGGTTTTATGATGAAGATGAATGTGCATCATTGTGATGCTTATGATATGATGAGTGTGCATCATTTTGATGCTTATGTTATTTCATTTGAATTACTTATTTTGTAATGACTGGTTTTACTTCAATCACTCGAATAGAATGTGCATCATTTTGATGCTTACGTTATACACAGGAATGGATCAAAGTCCAAATGAAATTCAAGACAAACATGGTATTCTAGAGGAGCAACTATATCTTCCAGAAGTACGTCCTTCATTGATCCCTGTTAAAGAGATGGAATTTATCAGTTTAGATGACGCACAATTGTTTTATAACAATTATGCGAAGGATGTCGGTTTTAGTACGAGGATCAACGATACCAAAAAGAAGATGGTTTTATAACTTGGAAAGAATTTGTGTGCAGCAAAGAAGGAGAAAGGAGAGAACTATCAGGGCCAACCAAACAGCGTCAGAGGGGATTAACAAGAGAAAATTGTTGTGCTGGATTGGTTGTTAGTTGGAATAAAGAATCTAAGCATTACGTTGTGACTCTGTTTAACGATGCACATACTCACTCTTTGACTACACCAAGGAAACATCACTTATTAAGATCTCACCAAAAGATGAGTAAAATACAAAAGAGTTTAGTGGATCAGCTTCAGCTAGCAAACATTCCCACATGCCAGTAAATGAATGTTTTAACTTTAGAAGCTGGTGGTGTGCAAAATATTGGATTCATAGTGCAAGATCTGTATAATGCAAGGAGAGATGATTGAATATTTGTGATGGACACGATGCAGAAATGTTGAAAGAGTATTTCGAAAAATAAGTGAGCAAAAATTCTGAGTTCAGATTTTCCATAAAAGATGATGAAGAGGGTAGGTTGGTGCATTGTTTTTGGACTATTGCGACTTGGAGGGAGTCGTACAAATATTTTGGTGACAATGTGGTATTTGACACTACATTTAATATCAACAAATACTCCTTGATCTTTGCCCCGATCATTGGAGTAAATCACCATAGACAAAGCATTATATTCAGTTGTGCTTTTTTAAGTGATGGAAAGACTGAGTCTTTTGAGCGACTCTTTAAGGAATGGATAGCAGTGATGCCAGCTGGATCACCAAAATTTATCATCACTTATCAAGATGTAGCAATGACTAGAGCATTTATCATTGTACTTCTTGATACATGTCACAAGTACTATATACACCTTATTTATTTAGTAGTTAGAATTTAAGTTCATAATCTACCAGTAATAAAATCTCGCAGGTATTGCATTTGGCATATTCTCATGAAGCTGCCTGAAAAAATTGGCCCATTGGTATACAAAGAATCACAGAGAAATATCAAAGCATGCATATGGGACTCTGAGACTCCCGATGAATTTGAATAGCGCTGGGTGCTTGTGTTGGAGAAACATGGTTTGATAGAGCATGAATGGTTGAATTCTATATACAAGATTCGATCTCAATGGATTCCAGCCATGATGAACATATTCTCGACTGGCATGAGAAGTAGTCAGCATTCTGAAAGCACACATTTGTTTTTAAGGGATTTGTGTCTCGTAAGAATTCTTTATGGGAATTTATTACGAGGTTTAAGAGGGGCTACGAAAAATTAAGAGAGAATGAAGAGATGTTGGATCAGGTCGATTTTAACGAAAAGCCAATCTTGAAGACACAACTTCCTATTGAGGAATATATGAGGGAGTGGTATACTAGGGCTACATTCTACAAGGTTCAGGATGAGGTTATTCTCAGTCTTCGTTGTAAGGTTGAAAAAATAGATGCAGATTACAGCACATAGCTGCGATATACAATGACTTACATGCAAGAGCAGCAGAGTAGAGTGAGATTAGTTCAGGTCAAACAATTAGGGAAGAAGATCACATGTACTTGTACATTGTTCGAACGTGAGGGGATTCCATGCAGGCATCTATTGGCTTACTGTTTTCGAGCAAACATTTATGAGTTGCCAGACCAATTCAAGCTGAATAGGTGGATGAAGTCTTCAAAAGTGGGGAGAAAGAGATATGATCTAGATGAGGCTATAGTTGGTTCAGGAACGTTAACCAAGAGGAACAGTTTACTTCAACGTGCTTCTAGGTTAATTGATGATGCCATTATGACTGAATCAAGAACCAAAGTGCTCGAAAATGCGTTTGAATCGGTTGAACATGAATTTTGGGTTTCCCAACAAGCACATGAAGTTGCAAGTACTTCTCAACCGGTTGCCGCATCTCAATCTTTGAAAAATCCACAGAAAACTAAGCCGAAGGATAGCAAAAAAAGATCCAAATTCGAGTTTGAAATGAAGAAACCGCGAAAATGTAATGCTTGTAGTTTAAAAGGTCACGACAGGCGAAAGTGTCCATCACTCACAGATACGTAAGTACATGAATATTTAATTTAGTCGTACATATGATAACAATTGTATTATATTTGTTTTGTGTGATGTAGGGTTCCGGCATCTATCAATTTGGAGTGCGAGGATGATATGTTCCCGTCCTATTCTTAAGAAAAGCAGGTAGCCAAGTTGCTATCGCATTTTATGTGGCTGTCATTTTATGATACCTACATTTCAATTGTGTTATGAAATAAAGACAAGTTCTGATTATGGGGATCTCTTCCTAGATTTGGAACCCTAACAAATTGCTTTGTTGCTTTGTAAAAGCAGCAGGCGGTTTATTTTTACATGAACCTAAAGATATGTCTATTTTATTTCATCATGCTGCTAAAGCAATTTAATTCTTGATTTTCTGTTTCCCTCTTGCATCTCAAGATTCTAGTAAATATTCTTTCTTCATTCCTGTCTTGTTCTTAAGAAAATGAAGGTATCAATTGAAATGCAGGTATCAATTTGAAGAACTGGTTTATCTTGCACCGGTTGAAGCACTGGTTTTTGGGTATGTCTCAAGTCTGGTTTATCTTCATTCTGTTGAAGTACTGGTTTATCTTCATTCTGGTAAATGCAGCATTGGTTTTGTACGCTGAAGAGGCTTCACTCTTATTTGGATGTTCACTCATTTTGTATGCAGCACTGGTTTTTTTGGTTGATCTTCGTTCTGTTAAATGAAGAAGCACTGGTTAAATGCAGCACTGGATTTGTATGTCAAAGAAGCGGATTTGTTTCTTCATTCTGTTGAATATGTCAATGTTGCTACTTCATTTAAAGAAGCGGGTCATATTTGATGAAAATGCAGCACTGGTTCGAATTTGATGAAAATGTAATGTTGCTTCTTCATTTAAAGAAGAAGATTTGCGCTTCTTCGATTAATATTTTTTTTAATTTGACCCGGGTTCGCGGGTCCATGCCGACCCGCGAACCCGGTTAATGCGACCTGCATTTTTAAAAAAATAAAACATTCTAATCGTGACCATCGATTATGAAATCGACTGTCACGATCTTCATCCGGCATGTAGGGGGCTGGCATCCGGTTTTTCCAATTTGGGACCAGAAAAAACCTCTCTAGTCTATTGAAGGAATGACGAGCTCGACGGCACTAACAGACCGGACTATTTAAATATATGTATTATTTTTTTCTTATGTCTTAATTCTTATTTTCTTCTATACTGAGGCAAGAGGTGCCCAAAATACCCGTCGTTACTTGACCCGAACTCGGACTCGTTACCAGTGGGCATTGGGTATTGAGTCCAGGTCCGGGTCCTTTTTTTACATACCCGAAAATTCGGGTACAGGTCCAGGTATTAGGTTTAGGGTGGACCCGGACCTGATAGTTAATAACTTAGTTTTTTAACTATTTTTTGTTTTTGTTAAATTACATAATCTGTTATTTTTTAAGGATTTATTTTGACTACCTTTTGCATACATATATTCAAAAAAAAACTTTAGCATATATCTTATTACTAGCCTATTTAGCCTAGCCACCGGTGTGGAGTAATCTTGATTGATTCAAAAATAAAATTCAAATTATTTAATGTAAATTATAGATACTTACATGCATGAAACATTATACATGCCCCATAAAAAGGCATTTATCAGTGTGCACAACTATCATCCAGACCAAATTACACTAAAATACATGTTCTGATACATTTTCCTTGCATTATTATGAGTGTTGGAAGCCTAGATCATGAAGCTTTATCTAAAGAATGATTAAATTAAAAAAAACGAGTATTTAACGGGTGCCCGGTACCCGACCCCCGGTACGGGTAGCCTTTTGCTACCCGAAAAAAACGGGTGCGGGTAGTGCACTATCTGGTACCCTGTTGGGCACTCCTAACCGGCGGAGGTGCTTTGGGGGAGCCCAAGCACCCCCGGTGAAACTCCAAAAAATCCTCAAGTATATACAAATTAGCTACAAGCTGAAGGAATAATTACCACAAATTCTATCACAACATAGTAGTGCATAAATAATATTTGTAAAAAGATAAATCGAAAATCTTGATTTCACTACGAAATCGAAATTTGCTTTACCTGTTCATTAGTTTGAAGACTGAAGCCGATATCCAAGGTTATGTATCCTGCCAAGTAATTAGATACAGTTTGAACTTTGATTGAAGATTGAAGCTAGGATTCTGTCCTCATTTGTGCTTGGTCAAAAGGATATGAATGGGGAAATTGTATTATTTAAGTGAAGGGCCGATTGCCCTTTTGTAAATACAAGTTGGGCTTGAGACGAAATTGTGGCGCCCCATTTAGAAGAAAAACTCTGATTGGTTTTTCATTCATTGCCTTTTTTTTTTTTTTTGGGTAGGTCATTCATTGTCTTTCTAATATTTGTAGAAAGGCATTCATTAGAAAGGCATTCATTGCCTTTCTAATATTTGTAGACTAGGATCAACAATTCAATTGAGCTTTAAAAATAAAAGGTGGCGTGATAGTAATTTAATTTCCACACATAATTAGAAAGTGAGTGGGGTTAAGGTCATTTTTTGAACCAACCCTAAGCCACCAAGTTATAGCACATAAATTTTAATTATGTCATATTTAGTTGTCCATTAAAAATGTAATATCAATTTTAAAATCTTGGTATTAAGAGGCCTCCTCAATAATTTTTTTTTTGGGATAATCATGGTATTCAAAACCATTTTTTGTCCAACTAATTCATGAGATCCATTCAAAGCAATCTCTCTACATGGGCCGGGTAAGTCTCGGCCTTTGGCCCGTGATCCTGATCGTGATCCCAAAGAATTGTTTGCACCCAGTGGGGATCGAACATCTCATCACTCTTTAAAAACTTAAATCCCAAATCTCCACCACTAGGCCAACCCCTTAGGGTTTCCTCCTCAATAATTCTAATTTGAACAGCTTTGCCGTTAATCTAAAATATATAATTTTAGTGCTAAGAAAAAGGGTTTTGGTTATGTGGTGAGTTATTTCAATCCTCTTGTTAATGGCTGGTACGGGCAACTTCTTTGGATAGTAACTTTTTATACATATTAAATTATACTTTTGAGCTTAGAGATGAATGAAGAAGGTGTTACGTTGCAAGAGGTCCAACCGTTAAGAGATCTTTCTCGACGATGAAGTTAATTAAAAGTTATTTTAGGAACAAGATCGTAAATGATTTATTGACAGATAGCATGGTGTGCTATATTGGGAGAGATGTTTTCTGAAATATAGATAATGAAGATATTTTGCAAAGGTTTCAAAAAATGGCGAATATAAGATTTCAGTTATCAACAATCAAGCAATTACAAAGAAAGCATTGTATATCATATACATGTAATAATTAAAATTAAGTATATTTTAAAATATTATTTATGTACTTTATGTTAATTCTATTTTTTTTTGTAACTTTCAAGTGAGTACCCCTGTCTTGAAATCCTAGATCCATCCCTGGTGGGAAGTGGGTAGGGGCATACAAAATACTCGTTGGGTTCGAGTTTATCCGGACCTGACCTTAAACCCGAACCTGATACCTGTGAGTATCGGATTTTTTGATCGGGTTTGGGTTTTGAAAATCGAACCCACAATATTTCGGGTCCGTGTATGCGTGGTCGGTTCAGGTATTACCCGGACTCCAAAAAAATATTTAAAAAAACCGCTTTCATGTCTGGTACCCGAAATATATTTAAAGAAAAAATAATAAAAAACCTAAAACACAGCATCTACTACACTACTAAGATTTCATTTTCAAGTCATTGTTACGGGGCAAGGGATGTGGAATTTAGGTAACTAATGGATAAAGTTATTTCGCATCAGAAACAAAGTTTTCTTACTTGGTGTTGTTTAACTTCTGGATTATTGTCATGTGGTGGTATTTATATATAGTTATGATGTGTAAATGAAGCTAGTTTGTTTATTTTTGGGGTTCTAGAGATTTGTTGTGCATGACTGCATATGGTAGCAGCAACTCTTTAGTCTTTGCATTCTTCGCATATGAATGTTATTATAATCAATATTGATCGTGAAACTCATTGCCCATGCAGATGATAAATCTTTTGCTTTATGTAAATTACTTATGGTACTATCAATTCGGAAAACCAATATTGGATATCATCCAAAAGAAGTTAAGTTCATCATACTTGTAAACATCTATATTGGAAACACTGTTCTAAAAGGCGGAAAGCGGTGGCGGGGCGCCCTAGGCCCCACCACCGCCTCGCCGCCGCCCCGGGGTTTGTTGTGTTTTTTTTTATTCGATTCAATTTATTTTGTGTGTTAACTGTTAACTAGTTTTTTTTTGTTCCATTCAATTTATTCTAACTCACGAACTCTATGTTTTTAACTAACAAACTTCTGTTTCAGCGCACAAGCTATGATGCCTTCCCACAAGAAGAGAGTCTATCAATCCAAAAGGAATTTAACATCATTCCATCAATTAAACATTAAGGTTCAAATAATTATCATTCGCATATAGATTTCATTCACTACCTAGCATTCAAATAAGACAATTATAATCTTTCATGGTATGGACCAGGAATTAAACATCATTCCATCAATTAGACATTTTATCAAACACTTTGAAGGCATACACAATCACAAAAATAAATGACAAATAAATGAAGAAGAAAACCGCAAAACAATGAAACCGCAAAACCGTTTAGATGGACAAGGCGGCCATCGTGGCGGGCGAGGCGGCCGCCGTGGCGTCCGAGCCGCCCTGTCATTCCGATTCAGCTAAAGTCAGAGCGCTTTTAAAGTTTCGGACGCCGTGTCGGCCTCCTTGACGCCGTGGCGGCTGCCTTTTAGAATGCTGATTGGAAAGAAAATATCCATGTATCATACCAGTAAAGTCAGTACTTTACTAATGTCCCTCTGTACTATACATGTATTGAAGAAGATGGTGATAATTTAGAGAAGTTTTATCTGGGGGAACGAACTAACGGCCCTATGAAGGTTGCCTTTTTTTTGTTTTTTTTTGGTAGGTAAAGGAAGTTGCCTTGATAGGCTGGAAGAAATTGTGTTACCCACCGACCACCAATGAAAGGTGAATTGATTGTGAAAGATTTGAAAAATTCAATGTAGAGCCAAACCAAATTAAACCAATCCAAATCAAACATACTCAAGACTGGGGAGGGTAAGATGTACGCAATCATACCCTCACCCCCTCAACATGATGAGAATATTATTTCCGAGACCCCAGCTCAGAAAAAATAATAAAAAAAATAAAAAAAGAAGAAATAATAATAATAATAATAGAATACAAAAAAACTAATAAAAAAGGAAAAGCAAAAATAACTGAAATAACTACTTACCTCAACCATGCAAATAATGACTGCATTCTACTCCTGATAGATGAAATACAATTAGATGCAACATACCCAATAGTATGTCCTATTTATTTCTATCCGTCTAGAAGTATTTCTAAGCAAATGGGGAATAAAATTCTCCAAGAAGCGGATGAGTTGTGGAAAAATGCACTAAGATCTAAATATGGGAATGCAACTATTCCTTATATGGCATCAAGCAGCAGGAGAAACATATTCTCCATGGTGGAGAGCTGTGCAGACTGAAATCCTAGAGAAACCTTGGTTTGAGCAACAATTTGTTCGGAAGGTGGGGAAGGGCGACAATGCTAAATTTTGGCATGATAAATGGATCTGTGATACAAGTCTAGCTATAGCTTTTCCTATTCTACATAGAGTAACAGGTGAACAAATGATAAAAAAATGCTCAAAAAGGTCGCTATGATGAAGAAATGATCCAACTACTCGAGCTGCTCAAAATGTTGGAATGAGCTCCTACTCCAACAGGAGAAGCAAATAGTTGGCAGAGAGTTTATGGCATCTCATATAGTCCTACAACAAAGGAAACATATAAAAAACTGATACAAGCAACATGGAACGAAAATGAGGTGAATGCATTATCAAGTGCAGCAAAAATAATAGCTTCACATGGCCATTGCTACAGAACAAGCTAACAACAAGAGACAACCTAATATGCAGAGGAGTGAATGTACCCTCTGATGCATGCCCTTTATGTGATTGGGTCCCTGAAATAGTAAACCATCTATTAACAGAGCTCATATGCATTCAGATAATGCGCGTACTTTTGTACCAACTTTCTTTCCATGGATTTTGTGATCCAGCCAAAAACTTGTGAATCTTGTTCTCTCAACTTTGAGTAACCTGGATCTGATATATCCAGGGCCTTCGCCTCCCCGGTTATGTATTGGATACGGTCGCGTCCCATGATGTATACTTCAATGAGTCTGGCCCAAAGAACGTAGTCGTGATTGTCGAGTTTAAACTCGATCACGGCAGAATGATTCTGCTGATCCTCCGACTCTGTCACAGAGGATGATGAAGAAGCATTTTTTGATTTCTGCTTCTTGAACAATTGGAGTTGTTCGAATTGTGTGGCTAAATCATCGTCTTGACTGGTTAGCGCCAGGATTTTATCTCCCATGGTGCACCGTTCGCCGGAAAAATAGGGTGTAACCCTAGGTAGATGACGGAAACGCAGAATCGAAACTCTGCTCCGATACCATATTAAGAGTAATTGTATGCGGAAATATAAAGAATACGAGTATTTACGTGATTCGGCAATATGCCTACTCCACGGGAAGAAGAGATCTTCCAGTTTTTCTTTTTGTGTTTTTCACTTGTATGTTTTCTGCTTCATGGTACACGACTTTATAGAATAGCCTACAATCTCATCCTTAACCGAAATCCCTATCAGGAATGTGATTGTGATCCCTAAGAATTAGGGATCACAGGTATGGAAAGGATTTGGTCAACTTTAAATCCTTTCCTCAACAAACGGAAAGCAAAGTAAAGAATCTTCACCCTTTAAGAAGACGGAGAACATTCTGTTGAGA
>JAOYMZ010086019.1:0-11123 GCA_025802335.1 Pinguicula primuliflora
GCAGTTAGGCGAATTATTTAATCATTTCCAATTTCAGCCCCCGTGAAGGGGATCTCTGTATTGTTAGTGGTTTCGGGCGTTTACTGGCCTTCCCTTGTATGAAAAAAAAATAGAGGATTTTTAAATACTAAATACTATGGGTTTTTTTAAAATACTATGGTTAAAAACAACATAATTTGGGGTGATTGTTTTTTTATAAGGCATGGGTAAAAGTCATTAAATGGACGGGTAGGGTTAACCCAACCTGTTTTTTTACGGGTTAATAGATTATATTTTGCAACCTATTCTACTTATTTTACTAATGTATGTCCCACTAAATGGGTTTGTTTTGAAAATGAGTTAGGTCAATCCATTTTCAACTCATCAAAGCTAAATTGACCCACTTTATTATTTTTATATATATATTTTTTAAAATATGTTATCTTTATAAATAAAATATTTTATAAATAAAGATCATTTTATAAAACAATATGAAAATAATTATTATGTATATATTATACTGTTCAATTTTTTATTTTATTTTGAATATGTATAAAATATGATGAAGAAATCTAAATGATTAAAGAAAATTAAAGAGAAAAATGCATTATTAACCATTCAACATAAGACTTAGAAACTTATCTCAAAAAATATCTTTTCAAAATTTAAATTGACAAACTCTCTCAAATATTAAATAATAAAGTATTTCAAAATATTTTAGATTTGAGTTATTTTAATTTCAACATCAAAATTCAATAATAAAAATTTTGACTTTATGAATAATATAAATTCTTAAAAAATCTTTTAACAATGTTATAGATACATTAACCCGTTTAATAAATATTAAGGAGAGTGAAGTTATTTTTTTCATAGTTATAGCAAATAATATTTTTGAAATAACTATTATGAAAAAAAAAGTGGTTTAGGTTTACGAAATGAAAATTAATTAAATTTAATTGAAAAATTAAAACGAGCGTGCTGGGCCGGTCATCTAAATTATAAAATTGAACCCAGACTGGCACACCATATTATACGGGCCGACATGTCTCACTTTATATATGTGTCGGGCTAGCCTGACCCATATTTTTTTACGGGCCAAGCTGACTCATATCAGCCTTTTTGGCAGGTGTGCTGGGTCAGACTCATTAAGCCCGACACAAATGATGACCTCTACGTATGGGAACCCAACACCCCAACCCCTAGATGGTCATAGGAAACTTAGAAGGCGTTGAGCTGTCTCTGGACGGTCAGGGACCACCCAACGCATAGGCGATCTAGGTGACCGTATAAATGTCCTAAGCGGGTACTTAGGCAGTATTACGGAGGACCGCCATCTGAAATATAGGTTTGTTTATAATCCTAGTTGCCTTGTTTTATCGGTAGTGCTACATGTACAGAAATTTGGTGTACCATGAACTTTTGGACACTTTCCAACCGCCGAAATAAAAAAAAAATAAGATCGATTTTGAAATTCTTGTGTCGAAACGATGTCGAAACCGGTCATGAATTTTATTTTCGGTTGCTTTGCCGCTAAAAAAACTAAAATCCTATTAAATAAATATTTTAAGAGCAACAAACTTAATTTTAGTCTTAAAAGGTGTGTTACGAGGGCCAAAAAAATGTTAGGACCTATTCCCACATCGTTTCGATGCGAGTATTTTAAGACCGACCTTAATTTTTTATTTTGGCGACCAGAAAGTACCTAAAAGACAAGGTTAACGAAATTCGGTACATACAAATTTCAATACATTTAGCATTTTTGTTGTTTTATGGAAGTAGAACTTGGGTTGAGATAATTATAAATGGAAAGTATCAATGGTCGTCACTTTTTTTTACTAATTTTTATAGATTTATAATTTAAGTTACAATGATGATACATGTGTATAATTTTGGTGTACATAATTTGTACCACCAATAGAATGTGTACATGTGTATAATTTTGGTGTACATAATTTGTATCACCAATAGAATGTGTACATGTGTCATTATAATTGGACCATACATGTTTCATTGGTGCATCATTCCACGTGTAAACATTCTATTGATTGTACAGAATTATGTACACCCAAATTATATACATGTATCATTATAGTTACTATTATCCTCTATTGTGGTAATTCACATTGATGGAAATTTCATACTTAGAAGTGCAAAAGTCTCATGGCATGGTTCTTTAATTGTCACAAGTTTTTAAAACTTAATTCAAGAATGCTTAGCTCAAGGGTTGGTCGTTGTGACTTTCTAGAGTATGAGACTTTTGACATGTTGTTTATAAGCATTAACATCTCCGTGACTAATTAGTAATTATAGTAACAAATATTGATAGTAGCCGAAATTATGAATTGGTTAGTAATATTGATAGTGACGGTGGTAATTAGGTGAACTCCTGAGTAAGAGTTCTCGATTTCAAGCTCCACCAAAAACGCTTGGTCAGGCCTAATCCATAAGAACATTTGGACTGGTTGCAGATCCCCTAGATTAGTCGGGAGTGTAAAAACTCTCGGATACTGAAAAGGTGGGGGAATATTTCTCTTATTTACCTACCTAAAAAAAATCTTTGACCGCTGTAAAATGTTCAAACCTCAAATCTAACTTTTGATTTTGTTCACACAAAAAAAATGAAAATTCTTGAACTTTGTGGATTAAAAAACCGGAATCAGCTTTACAACCAAATATTGCACAAATTCTTGAACTGTTTTATGATTTATTTTTTTGGAATTGAAAAGGAATGATGGAGTTATGGAGATGGCTCTCTGAACGACTCCATAAATTATCAATGAGTCAATTTATTAACACAGCCTGGCGTCTGAAACCTACTTCTCGTAAATGAGGGCCACTTTCATCGTACACGGTTCTACTTCTATGGGATCACTCTTGCCTTGATTCTTGTCAAGAAGTGGTGGTATATGATATACCAAATATATAAACGATTAAGAATGGGTAACAGGATAGAGCCTTCTCTTGCACCAACCCACATTGTAGTTCAAATTCTCCATAGCTAACTACCCTTGATCATCATTGCCCTCTTTAGGGTTGAAGGTGTAAGTTAGGATGCTGCCGGTTGTCACGAACAAACACTGTTTTGTTGAACATCTCAGATGAAACCAATGAAATCATTCTGTACACCTCACCATGATTCGGAGTGAAGTAGAAATTGTAGCCCTCGAGACATGGACTCTGTTTTGGTGAACATCTCCTTACTCCATAGCATATATCCTCATTAGAGAAATCCACATCTCCTCGCAAGTTCATGTGTTGAATTTGGAAAAGAAACTAGAAAATGGGCAATACAAAAAAAATTTGAATTTTTGTTGTTAACTAGGTTTGAACTCAGTTCTGCAGCCCTCTACATTCCCCTCGCCCCATTCCCCTCGTGTGCGCATCTCTAGGCACTACTATCTCACCTACATAATATTTTTATAATTATTGTATACAAATAATATATAATCCTAAAACATAAATATAAACATATTTATTAACCCAAAACTCTAAACTTAATATCCTATAAACCTTAAAAGCTAAATGTTATCAATTCTAAAAAACCCCAAACTCTAAACTTAAAATTACGACGGTTTCGCCGCTGTAAAAATCTAAAACCCTATTTAAATGTTATAAATCCAAGGACTAAATATAAACCTAATGGATAAATGATATAAACCTAAGGGCTAAATGTTATTTTTCAAAATTAATATTACGGTGGTTTCGCCGTCGAAAAAATTTAAAACCCTATTCTATAAACCCTAAGGGTTAAATTTTATAAACTCTAAACTATATATTTCAAATTTATAAATGATATAAACTAAATTATAATATATTATATTTATTTTATAATTATGATTAATTATTTATAAGAAATAATCATTTAAAAAAGGTATAAAATGTCTAAAACACCCCACCACATCAGCGGGGTGTGATTGAGGTGTCTAAAGTGAAGTAGTGTATAGCATTTCTGTATATTGAGTTGGGTATATATGCTATAATTTTGGACAGTTTTGGTATCCTAATTATATGTTCATTGATCATAGTCACTATATGCAGTGTCCATGTGGCATATCGAGATTGGACGTGTCTAACACACACCCCTACCGCACCAATCTCAGTGTGTCACACGGGAACTGCACACTATGCAGTGTCCATGCTCAGTGCACCTCCCTTCTCCCCAAAATTGATCAAAGATTTTGGTTATGGTCGAAAAAAATTAAAATATAATAATATGAACTAAAAGTGTAAAAAATTTAAGGAATATTTTTCAACTAATTCAATCCGCAGATTTAGAATTTTTATCCAAACCAACATTCCCTAACAAATCAACATATAAAATTAACTAATAATAATTATGGAAAATATTGTGATACTTTCTTGGTAATAAAAACTTCCAGAGAAATCAGTGTATGGTACTCCCACTATGTCCACCCCATTTACATGTGAGATTTGTAGGACTACTTGGGTGCCATCTTTTTTTGAAACTTCCAACCCATAAAAAAAAAAAAACTTACTTCTCCATCAAAAGTTGCACTGCTAGATCCATAGGCGTTACTGATTTGCAGCCGGAATTTTCTTGTTTCTCTGCTATGATTCTTCTCTTTTCCTTCCTACTCCTGCTAAAAGTACTCCAAATCCTTATCCTCATAAATGCAAATAGACGATTGTTCATCAGTGTATGGTATGCTATTTCGTCAAACTTACTATGATTCTTTTCTTTTCTCATGGTCAGACTCTATGCCATTCCTCGCACAAAAATACGAAAAATACAATCCTACTTACCTTGTTCACCCACCTAACATTAAAAGGTTGCTGTCTTTATCCAGACACACCATCACTCTCCCTCCATTAAACAATCTCTTTGTACAAAACTCTTGGACTGGACAATGGAGTCCTGAGGAAAAAAACAAAATCCCAGAAACTGGAAGTGGGTTTTCCTTTATATTAAATAAATCTTCGTCTTTTGATTTTATCGAATCAAGGGTGAGTTCTGAAAAAACCCAGTTCCTATTTTTCTGTGGATTTATTCTCCGGTTCCTTTTACACTGGTTCTGTTTGTGTGAAAAGGAATGGACATGAATGTAAGAAGATTGGCCTGTTGGGAATGTAATATGCCATACTGCTAAAGTTGTATTGAAGTTTGTAGAACTGAATTTATTGGAGACCAAGTGTAATCCATGAAGAAGAATTCAGGTTCGGTGCGATACTCTGGTTTCCTTACTTGCCCAGGAACCCCAGAGCATGGTGATATGAATGCTGGAAAAATGCCGAATTCATGGAGTTCAGAGAGAATCCCATTACCAGGGAACAACAATAAGAGGAATCTCATTACCTCTGCTGCTTTGATTCCCTTCAACAATGGAAGGGCTTTGCCTTCTAAATGGGATGATGCTGAGAGATGGATTACAAGCCCAATTTCCGGTGATCCTTCTGTTAGGAAATCTGTTTCTCAGACTCTAACAAAGCCCAAGTCCAAGAGTGGACCTCTCGGGCCACCAGGATATGTGTATTGGTCTCAATATTCCCCGAACCTCAACGGTAACTCGAGGAATTTCAATTCAGAAGGAAGTGATGTGGCCACTGAAGCGAAATCTGATGATTCAGTCCCATGTTTCCAAGGTAATTTAAATTGGTAGCAAGAAAAAGATTGTTACAGTAATTGATTTTGCACTGAGGTGTTTGTTTTTGTAGTGGTGAGTTATGATGGTCCAGATGGCAAACTGAATGGCGTCAAGGATGATGAAGAAATGGTTTCTGCTCCAAAAGATGCTTACAGCAGAGATGTGGCAACTCAAATGAGCAAACAAGGAAGTGCTTGTTCTTCTTCTTCTTCCAGAGGAAGATTATCTTTCTCTGGTTTGTCCTTTTCTAAAGTCCCACGTGCTGCGAAAGCTGATATCAGGGATGTTCAGATCGATAAAGGGATCATAGATGCGAGGAAACATGGAGTGTTAAACTTGTCATTGCGTTGGAGTGGTTCTCAGGTGTCAAGAAACACATCATGGTATAGCTGTTCAGTTTTTTTTTTTGTAAATACTAAATATCTCTATTCGAGGCGGGTCATTCTATGCTCTGTTCGAATTCTCGTTTAGCACATGATCGGTATGCCTAGCGCTTTATCTAACACTGATAAATATTAAAGAAAGTATGATTCTGTATTGCATTCTTTAAGAACTCTGTGAGATTCTACCTCTGCTTCTCAGGTTGCAAAGAGAAGAAGCCAAGATCACTGCCTGGGAGAATTTACAGAAGGCAAAGGCTGAGGCGGCAATCAGGAAACTAGAGGTTTTCTAAGCTGCACTCACCCTGATTTTCAGTTTATGCTTGTTTGATAAACCTTAATATTAGTTGTTCTTGATTTCCTTGGTTTATCAGATGAATCTAGAGAGCAAGAGATCATCATCGACAGAGAGAATCTTGACCAAGCTTAATGCTGCGCGCATGAAAGCTCAAGACATGAGAAACTTATTATCTGGAGATCATGCACCTCAAAAGCGTATGACATCTAATGCTTCAGTTTCCTGCTGTGTATGTATCAAATGGCGTAGGAATTTGTAGCTGTTTCTCCAATTTGATCGTGTCATCCCAGACTTGTTTGCTAGAAAATGTTAGCACGAGTTTACATTTTCATGTTTCTCATCACGGACCCCACACCCCACACCCTACACCCACCATGCCTATCGGATAATTTTTTTGGTCCACGATGATATATTTGTGCTGAGTTATAATCGTGACCGTTGTATTTTGATACTACATTCACCATTATTTAAGTTACATACGATCGTGACCGTCAGATCAACATACGACGATCATAATTATAATTTGACACGAATCGGGGCATAACATTGAGACGGAAACTTTTTTACTAACAAACGAGGTCAGGACTATGTGCAGGCTGCCCCAGGCTTCAGCCCGAGATCAATGTTGACGAGTTCAAGAATTTTCAAGACCAGTCCAAAGTCGATTTTGATATCTTTAAGACAAATACTATTCTTAGGTCCATGCCCACCCTTTCAACAACCGCTTGTTCAAGTCAATGACCCACACTGAAAGTCAGAAACTAAAACATGATTACATGACCCATTATGCAAGGGTTTATCTAAGGGTCTGTTAATATAATTGGGCCTAGGTTGCAAGTTAGCCTTCCTGAGACAGAAACAGAAACAGATTCCTTATGAATTATGATAAAACTGTCTATCAAGCTAGCCCCTGAAAACAAACATAAGCAGATGTTGCTTTGACAGAGCGTAACCCCCAACGGCGGCGTCAGCCTGACCGCAGTTGTTATTTGACTACCCACCAGACCAAGACCCATAGCCTCCCAATACCCGGACCCCTGATGAGGATATTTCGAATTTCCATTGAAGCATCCTTGTCTATACATTTTCTATTGAAGCAGGATTTTCAGTCTCACGCATATGTCGTGTCTGGTCGGAAATGTTTGAATCCCAATATTTGGGTACGCAACTTTGTTGCGTCCCCACCACGCTTTTTGTTTGTTGTGCAAACTGCGGGAAATGGATTCAACTGCTTGTCTGCTTTTTGTTTGTAGCTGGTCGGCTCATGAATATGCTGGATCTGGTTGGCTGGCCTCCATATCTCTTGTCTTGCCGCAAATACTTGGAGAAGTGGTTCAAAAATAGGGAAAACTGACACGTAACGTTTCATTGGACATTGAGTACTTAAAAGACAAGAAATCCCGAGCATTGAAGCAAAGGTAGGAGATGTAACAATTGAACCCAACGACTAGTGAAGAAATTGATTAGAGTAATTAATGTCCTAATTAAGCCATTAGGAGCCCACAAATGCTATATGGCTGTAATTTTTTGACATAAGAAACACACGAATACTACCTAACAGAATGTGAATGTATGGCCGCATTTCCGAATAGTATGATATCATTTATGTTTATTTTGCTTATTGCGGCCAAAATTCATCCAACTTAGGTTAGGAGCTAAGGGAGAACTCACGTGCTATTTCTAAGGGCATTACATGGTTCCATGAATATTCATTCTCCCACGTTTTCTGATTTCAGTTTCATGTTTCTCGCGTATTATCTCAATTTGTTTATCACCACGTGCTTCTTTAATTTCGCAAGTAAACAAACCCCCAGCAGTCAAACAAGCCTTGGTATATATATAATAGAGTCCGTCGCCCAGGAAGCGCCTAACTAACTTCCATTTCAATTCTCATCACATTTGATTGCTTCTCCTCCAGAAAGTGTGGAATCATGGATTGGATTCGCGGCAAAAAGATCGGCGAGGGCAGTTTCGCGGCCGTGAGTTTGGCCGCGACATCAACCCACGTCCACGCCTCCTCTGTTTTCCCACCATTAATGGCGGTCAAGTATTGTGGGGTTTCCAACTCTTCAACTCTACTCAATGAGAAACGGATTCTGGACGAGCTCAAGGAATTCCCGGAAATCATCACGTGCTTCGGAGAGAGCTTCACGTGCGAGAACGGCGAGAATCTGTACAATGTACTGCTCGAGTATGCTCCCAATGGATCTTTGGCCGATAAGATGAACAATTCCGGTGATCGGAGGATCCCGGAGCCCGACGTGCGGCGATACACAAACGCCCTGCTGAGAGGGCTTCGGTACATTCACGGGGCGGGATATGTTCACTGTGACATTAAGCCTCAGAACATTCTCATCGGCAAGAATGGCGAGGTCAAGATCGCGGATTTCGGGCTGGCGAAGCGGAACGGAGACGAAGGGAGAAAAGATTCGAGATGGGAATTGAGGGGGACTCCTCTTTACATGTCGCCGGAGATGGTGGCCGGCGGGGAGCAGGGGAAGGAGGCGGATATTTGGGCACTTGGGTGCGTGGTGTCGGAGATGTTGACCGGCGGTACGGCGTGGCTGTGCTCCGACGTTGCGGGGCTGTTGATGAGGATTGGGGTGGGCGAGGAAGTGCCGGAGATTCCCGGAAATTCGTCGGATGAAGGGAAAGATTTCCTGCGGAAATGTTTCGTCAAGGATCCAGCGAAGAGATGGACGGTCGAGATGCTCCTAGACCATCCTTTCGTCTGCGGCCAAGATTCAATTCCCACATCTCCGAGATGCCCTTTTGATTTTCCAGATTGCAAGTCATCTTTAATCTCGCCGCAGTTGTCGCCGGAAAACGCGTGGTGGTTTTCCGCAGAGTCGAGTTCGGGTGCGGCGGCTGCCCGGCTGCTGGATGTGGCCTGTGATGAGTGTCCGAATTGGACCGAGTTGGATGGTTGGGTCAAAATTAGGTGACTGTAAGAAGAAATATTGGGTCAATTTTAGAACAAAAAATTCATTTCTTCATTTCATTTGGGTCATGTGTGTCATCTATCTTTATATTACAGTTGTTTCTGGTTGATAGAGATGATAGCTAGCTGCTGTAGTCTGTACATGGATTCGGAAACAAGCCAGTGATATCTATATGGATTATTAGCTTCAGATACTGACCAGGGCAGACAGGCTTATCTATGCCTTTTGGAGGCTGAGACAAGAAATTATTGACAATTCATTAGATTCAGATTCTTGTATGGAACATGAGAGAGAATTCGCTGTACTGCGGTGGTGTTTAGGCCACTCGTGGTTGTGATATCCCAGCATCACTCATGGATAGTTGGAAAAACTGACTGTATAGTGTACGGTATAAAAAACTTTCCATGTCAAATTTTTAGGTTTTGAATAAGGAAAATACTATTTGTACACACGTATTTGACACTATTGATTGACATTGTGATGTGGCAACAATCACAACCACAATTAAAAGAAAATAAATAATATAACATGTGGATGTGATGGTTGCCACATTACAACGTCAATGAATGGTGTCAATAAATCGTGTACATGTAGCATTGCTCTTTGAATAAATAAATTATGTATCAATTTATAATTTTGATGGTGGGCATTTTAATCTGATAGTTAGGGATGTGATATGAAATGTTTGATGTATTCTTTGTCTAACCATTCAGATCAAGGTCCTGACGGTTAGGATTAGAAATCGTTACATAATTCATCGTCATCTGAAATTTTGTATGTATGATATGAGAGATCAAGATTGACTCAATGAACTACTACAACTTTCAACATTAGAAGATCACGAATGGAAATGGCAACATAATGCATACATATCTATACAATGATCATTGTTGATGTTGTTAAAGGGGGGTTGGACTAGTAGTTTGGGAGTGATAATTGAGGTCATTAGTTCAAATTCACTCAGCGGTATGAGCATGTCACATATGACTTGCCAAATGTACCTTACCTCTCTACCGTGATTTGTAGGCTAATGCAGTAGGGCGTTGGTTTTACGTACCTCGATAGGGTACCATACGTTATCAAAAAATGATCACTGCTGATGCAACAATGAGTTTGAACTGGATCAATGACTCTCCAACTTCCAGGCCATACCAATGCAGCTTCTACCTATAAAAAAAATACCAATGCAGCTTCAGAGTAGGATGCTCGTTGGTTGTTTTTTATTATGTGGGATGAGCCAGCCCAAAAGGCATCACTATGATGGTGCTGACCAAACGTGACACATTGGGTCAGCAAAATGTAAAACAATATGTAGGGTGATGGAGGGTGCAATATTTACTTTGTTCCCAATTTTGGATACATCCACAATCATAATGGTGATAATAAACCATCATTGTTATACACGGGTATAAGTTAACTATCTGGCAATACTAGAATAATACAAGGAAAATTATTCTTCTTGTGAGAGCAAGAATATCAAGAAGGCATTTTGCAGAGAGAATACTGGTGCTTGGATAAAGGGAATTATAACTGCCGAAAAAGGAGCCACATCCAATGTTCGTAGTTTTCAATATCCTTTTTTTCTTTTTTTTATTCAATATTCGGGAGGCCGAAGCCACAATACAATGACCAAAAAAAACCTACACTACATAGCAGATCTTTCCTAATATACATTCATGGTGGATCAAAAAGGTATTGCTGCCCTGAATGTTGTGGAAGCTCAGGAACTTGAACCACGAGTAGTTCACTATCCGGGCTAGGGTGTGAGGTGGTCTCCGTCATAATCCAAAGTAACTCATAGGATTGCTGTGCTATCCCCAACTTGGCCAACATGTCCGCCTCTGTGTTGAAACGACGCTGTCTGAATTGTAGCTCACATGAATGAAATTTGCTACACATTGATTGAATCCTCCTGACTAGC
>JAOYMZ010086030.1:0-26729 GCA_025802335.1 Pinguicula primuliflora
CGCACAACAGGGGAAACTGAGAACTTCATTGCTTTGATTGGATGAGCATCCACTTCCTTCTCATTAGTCAGAGTTGCATTTTTGGTAATGAATTGATCGAGACCAACCAAAGCCACCGTGTTCCCACAAGGCACATCTTCCACGGTTTCCTGTCGCTTCCCCATCCAAATAACCGTTCTCTGGACGCTCTTGACATACAAGTCCTTCTTTTCTCCTGGAATGTAGTTCGGACCCATGATTCTGACCTTCAGACCGGTGGACACCTTTCCCGAAAATACACGACCAAAAGCAAAGAATCTACCCTTGTCTGAAGCTGGAATCATCTTAGAAACGTATAGCATTAGAGGTCCCTCAGGATCACAGTTCCTGATGGCATTGGCATAAGTATCATCAAGAGGTCCCTCGTACAAGTTTTCTACACGATATCGTTGAGCTGTTGCAGGGGAAGGAAGATGGAATATCATCATTTCCAAGAGAGCAGTGCTAGCAGGGAGCCAAGTTTGCATTACACGCTTCATTAATGCTTTCCCCATCAAGTCCTTCTCCTCAGATTTCATAGTCACACCCAGCTTCTGCAGCATAGGCCACAACTTATCTTTCTGATCATTCATGCAAGTTTTGATGATTTGCTTAATAGGTTCATAACAGAACTGAACAAACCCACGCTTGCATGTCGGAGTACCAGTATTCTTGGTAGTCCACTTCTTTGTTGCGGGATCAAAGAAATTCTCACCCCAAAGCCTTTCCATCATCTTGGCCTCATCCACACCAAACTTGGAGGCGTACATTTTTGCAAAGTTTGTCAACGTAAAAGCCCACCCGTGCAAACCAGCAGAAAAGGCAACAGTACCTTTCTCCGGGTAAACCTGGACATCCCCGAGTAGAGGATCCTCATATGTGGCCATGATAACATTTGCATTTTCAATGACCCGTTGAAATGTCTGATAAGCTTCTTCCCCATCCACTTGGAGCTCAAGGAAACACCTATCCATCTTATTAACAGTCAAGACAGGTCGAATTCTTTCTCCAAGGGCCTGCCGAAGTACAGTCTCAGTCTGAACACATACACCTTCCACACAGTCCACAACAACAAGAGCACCATCGGTGATACGAAGAGCCGCTGTAACCTCCGAAGAAAAATCAACATGTCCAGGAGAATCAATCAGATTGATGAGGTACTCGTTGCCTTGTCTCTCTCCTTTGTAACTTTTCAAAGACTCATCAGTCATTTCATAATAGAGAGAGATGCCAGTGGACTTAATGGTGATACCGCGTTCAGCTTCATCAGCTCTAGTATCAGTCATCCTCACATCTCCGGCAACTTCTTGGGCAATAATACCAGCAGCAGCAACAAGAGAATCCGTAAGAGTTGATTTCCCTACAGAGAGAAGCAAATTTAATAAAGAAACACAACATGGAAAATATAAAAATAATCTTCAATTTGCATCTTCTTTACCATGATCAACATGGGCAATAACAGACATATTACGGATGTTGTGTTTGTAGTCCATGATCCTACGGAGCTCATCGGCTGTAAACTTCACCTGTGAACATTAACAATACAATAAATTAATCCCGAGCAGATGTTGTACGATAATAATAAATTCAGAATTTATTAACTTGCAATCTCACCATTTTGATTAGCTTTAGAAGAAATCACCAATAAATTAATTTGAGAAGTATGTTTCCGCCAGAAGCTTCCTGCAATTAACCCCCGAAATAACATAAGATGAACATCTTAACAGGAGATCTCTAATAAATTGAGAAAAGAACAGATCAGATTTAACATATTGAAAGAGCCACACGCTGATATGCAGTATGTTTAAAACAGAACAACTGAATTCCTCATTATCCTTAGGAAAACAATATATCTATGCTTAATACTCACAAAATTAGACGATCTCAATTGCCAGCAAAATTCCAAAGAATCAGAATATACGGTTAAGATTTATACGAGTTCCACATGCATCAGAATACAAGGAGCACATATCATCAGAAAGTAAAAAAAACATTGAAACCAAAAAATCAATTCTTTCACATCATTCAAAATCTCTGTTCGAGAAGTAGAAATACACAAAGTTGACAACTTTGAATCATACATATCGATTAACAAATTTGAAACGAGAATACAAGCAATATAGAACTGCACGCCGGCCGAATATCATAATCGAGATGACAAACAGGGTACAAGTATCCACATTGATTCTTTCATCTAGTTCGAGACAAAAAAATAAATCTCACCACCCAATTTCAAAGAAAAACGACAACAGCGATTAATAAAAAACTTTAATTGGCCAATTGTACTCTAAACCCGTTGAGGATCATTCAAGGAATGAGAGAAAATTGGCACAAACCTGACAATAGACGAGAGACTGGAGGCGGCAATGAGGATACCGTCACCCTGCCAGAGACTATAAAGACAGGACGGTAAACCCTAATAGGAGGTAGTAGAATTGCAAATCGGCCCCTTGGAAGATCAATTTATTCACAACAACTCCTTAATTAGAATTAGAATAGGAGTGTAGAATCGAGTTTGGGTATTTAAAAAAACTCCCTAATTAGGATGCCAAATCCCAAATCCAAAAACAAAAATGCCAAATCCAAAAACAGAGTATTAAAAAATAGTACTCATGAGGATTATGGAAGGTCTGGTGTAGCATGTTTCTGGGGAGATGCCCACCTCTTTTAGCAGAGCTTTAGGATATATGTCATGGTCTTAATCTTGCATCGTTACAGGAATTTGATAATATCTAGTTATTTACGGACTCTGCAGAGACGATTCAACTTTTAAATGATCAGGGTCAGGTACGTGATGACTTATCCCTTCTGAAGGCTATCAGTACCCTATTGCAAGATTTTGCATTTGCGGAAATAGCATACATCTCGCGAGATGATAACTGTCAAGCAGATTTCATGGCTAAAGATGCTTTACGTTTTGATGATTATGTGATGAAGTTGTTCTACGTAAAGCCAAGCAACTGGTCTTCTACAGCAACTGCAAGAAATCTCTCGCTGTTGAATCTCTGGTTGTCCAGAAATTTAGTTGCTTTTAAACCTCCCTGAAGGTGTTTTTCATGTATTCCTGAGCTTCTTGTACATACTCAAACTCTTATCCCATGTATGAAAAAAAAATAGTACTCAAATCAAACTCGAGGTCGGTTATTCGATACATCTGTTCGAGAAGTAGGTCGTCTAGGCCGCTTAGGCGCCGCCTAAGCGCTAGTATGTAGTTATCCGCCTTGCCCGAATTATTGCTTAAGCCGTTTAAAAGCCCGCTTAGGTAGGCGATTAGGCCGCTTATGCGCTGAATGGGCACTGGCTGCCCAGGATCCGCCTAGCACTTTCTCTAACACTGTTCGATACAATCCGGCTAAGTGTACCAGGTCTATTTTGTATCGGGCCCAAAAGAAAAATTTGTGTACTGGGAGGGATTTGATCCACACCCCTCCCCACCTTCCCTCCCCCATGCTCGCGCGCGACCCCACCTTACCACGGTATCACATAGGTTTTTAGTTATATTTGTACAATAATTATATATAACTCATATAAACCCTTAAAACATAAAAAATATATAAATCATATCTATTAACTCTAAAATTCGAAACCCTAAACGTCACCGTACAAATCTAAAATCATATCCTATAAACCATAAAAGCTAAATGTTATTAACCGTAAACTCTATACACCAAAGTGCTTAATATTACAAATTCTAAAATTAATATTATGGCTGTTTCGCCGCCATTAAAATCTAAAACTTTATCCTATAAACCCTAAAGACTAAATGTTATCAATCCTAAAATTTATAAACCCAAGTATTAAATGCTATAAATTATAAAATTAATATTATGGGCCGCCATTAAAATCTAAAACTCGATCCTATAAACTCCAAGAGCTAAATGTTATTAATTCTAAACTCTATAAACTCAAGTGCTAAATGTTATAAATTATAAAATTAATATTACGACTGCTTTACCGTAATTTAAATCTAAAATCTTGTTCTATAAACACTAAACTATATAATTATAATTTTATAAACCTTATAAAATAGATAAAATATATTTTATCTTAATTTATATTTATTAATAACTATTTTCAATCATTTTATATTAATTATTATGGATTTTATGTAATTTAAAAACCTGCACTAACCTTTAAATATTATTTAAAGCTACATCTACCAGACCCGGTACAAACAGGGCCCGATAAATGTAGCATTTCTGTATTCGAGAATACCCAATTATTATTATTTTTAAAAATATATTATTGGATTTGAGTTAAAAATTATTGGGTTCGGGACCCTATAAGAAAAAAGCATAAAATATTTAATAACAATAAGATATTATAAAATTATTGATAAAGTATTAATATAATATTAATATTCTCATGTAACGAAACCCGAAAATTTTATCCTTTTGTCATTTTTTCGGGTATCGGCTATACCAAATACCAAAAAAGCAAAACTTGAACCAATACTGGCCGAGTATCGGGTTCTGGTATACCCAAACCGGACGTGTATTTTGTACGCTCCTACCCTTTGATATAATAATTTATTTATTCATTTATTGTTGTTAAAAGGTATTATTTTATTTGGTACATTTTTTAAACTATATATACTCTATCCTGACTGTTATCATCCCGATTTACCGTCCAAAATTGTAATATTAGCTTTCGAATGTTGTGATCTTATGTTTAAGATCAATTTCATCTTTGCGCTGATTTTTCTAGAATAATCACATTTTTTAAAGATGAGATTGATCGATGGAATTTACCAGCAATGGGTTGGAATTGGCCGGCGAATGCAACTGATTGAGGGGTAGCCTGTTCCACAACACGTCGGAGGAGATGGATTTGACGATGCTCTGATATGTGGAGGAGACGATAGCGGATCTGTGAACTCGCGAAGACCTGGGAAATCGCGTTAAAACTGTTCTATTATGTGAAGGGCAGATTGAGAATTGTGGGCAATCTCTCATGTTAAATGAGAGATTATATCGTAGCCATTCGATTGAAATCCGACGGCTACGATTAAATCTGTGCATAGATGGTTAAAAATTGTCCATGAGAAGCTAACCATAGGATCATTTTGCATACTGAGGAATGCTAATTGTACAAACTTTATTGACACTATTCATTGACATTGTGATGTGGCAACCATCACAACCAAATGTCATATTATCTATCACAATATCAATCAATAGTGTCAAAAAAGTGTGTACAAATAGCATTTTACATACTCTATATATACATATATATTAATATTTTAGTTCATGAGGTTCCAATGCATTCTAATACAAAGGTGACAAATCCTTCATAAACAGGAGGGGTTTGTAGTAATAGTAGCCGTGTCAATAGTTGAAGTAGTAGTAGTAGCGCAGTTAACAATGGATCGAAGATCCTCCCAATCCTCATGCGTCGACATGTCACCCGAGTCCCCATAGAGGAACGAAGAGAATTCCGGTAGGGCATGTGAGATCGCCGGCGAGGAAGAAAAATGGCCCCAAAGCTGCTGATTTCCACTCATGTTGCTTCCTGCTTGGCCGGAGTAGTACAGATTTTTATGCCTATATTCATTTCCCACCTGCGCCCTGAAGCTAATGTAGCTGCTTTGGCCGGTATTCTGATCGCTGGACTCCACGCTACATGTCTCGGAGCTGCTTGCATCAAATAGAGTAGTGATTTTAGGGTTCATCATATGAGGCCTTCTAGATGATGCTTCTTTAGAATCTGGCAAACACTTCCTGTGAGTACTCCTCTTTAGTATCCGGCATAGGGTCCAAACTTCCTTCAATTTCAATAAAAAAACATGGGTTACACATGGATTAGGTTGCGAATTTGAATAATAAAAGTAATTGTAACATGATTGCAATAATTTCTTACAGCATCTTCAGCAATGGATTTGGCCTCAATTTCCTTGTTGTCATGTCCGGGTGATGGCAGCCGGAACTCGTGCATCATCCATTCGGTTTTTGTGCCTTTTCCGGCGCTTCCGCGGTAGTAAACGAGCGACTTCTTGAGTCCGATGCAGCCGTCGCTGCCGGAGGAGTAGATTGGACGGTCGATGCCGGTGGCCTTCCAAAAACCTGATTTGGTCACTCGATTTGGCCGGATGCTGTTCTTGTATTTTCTTCCCCTTTTGCAGAAGAAATACCACTCTTTGTCATCCTTGTTTATGCTAGTTTCTGAAAAAAAAAACTCAATTGTCACAAAACACACGTGATTTTATGTGGAAAAGCTTAACATATAATTCCAACATATGATTTTATATGGACAATCTTTTGTTGTTCATCATACGCCTGACTTTAATTCAAACTGGATTAAGGTTTGACCTAGTGAACATTTACCATTACAAACATTTATATGACTGAAATATTGCACGAAAGAATGAGTGATAAATTCAATATACATACTTGGAAGATCCCAAGGATCATATTTATAAATCTCTTCCTGCTTGATAAGTTGGATCCTCAGCGGTTTTCTTTCGACTTTTCGTCGGAGATAATATCCGACGAGTTCTTCATCAGTGGGGTGGAAACGGAAGCCCGGGAGAGGAGCTTCCCCACCATCCTCCTCCATCAGTTGCATGGTGGTGGTGGCCGCAGCGGCAGCAGCCCCTTGTATGGTGGTGCTCATACTCTCCACTGCCATGAATTCAATTTTCTCTGTTTTTTTTTTTTGTCAATGTGAATTGGTCTTGGGGAGAAAAATAACTTTGAAAGGAGAAGAAGATTCTAAGAATTATAGGTTATGTTTATATAGAGATGTCCAAATAAACTGGTTACCCCCATCTCCAACTTTAATTGGGTCAAGTCTTGGGGATTGACTTGTCTTATTTGCTAATGGGAATCTTGAAGAAGTCTCCAGCCGTTGATCTTGCCACATGGACTATGGTGATTGAGGGATGGTTTTGTTGAGTAAGTGATTTATTTCCTTGAAATTTCAAACCAACACACCATGACTGCGCAATAAAAGAGGTGTGTTGTCGTCACGCGTTACTGCTCAAAAAATATAATCTAAACCATCACCCTCATATTTAATTTTAATTTTATTTTTATTTTTATTTTAATTTTATTTTTCGTATGCACATCCACAACAATCTTTGCAGACACTTCCAATGAAGACCGTAATATCAATATTTAATGGTTCAGATTAAAACTGCATATAATAACTATGCATATGAACGGTACCTTTTTTTTATTATTTTTTTTCTTTAAAAAAATTAAAAAGAAATTTATTGGACGACCGTCCTCCTCCATCAATTTTTGTGTTACATGTAGATTTGCCCAATAAAAACATAAAAGGAAACAAATGAACAACAAAGTAAATTTTGCAAGTGAAAGGTTCCATGTCCAGGCATGAAATTCGGCATCCTATGCAGCCTGCCTTCGTTTGCCGTCCTGCCACAGGGATGTCTTGCAATGAAGTTTGGAGGTGGAGTGATATATTTCGAGAAGTTCTCCCAGATTTCCATTCTTTCCTAGCATCCTGATTGGGGAGCTGTATAAATCCAGGACAAGCTTTGGTTCTTTTCTCCCCCCTCGAGCATGTATAATATATATATAGAGGGAGCGGTTCATGTGCTCAGTCCTTGCATGTCCAGTCCGTACTCAACTTTTCGTAGAACCATCCGTTTTCGAAATTGGTCACACCATTGGAAAGCTTATACATTGTAAATGAAAATCCCCATGCTTTGGTCCGGTTTCCGCGACTTCGTCGCCGGAAATTTCTAAAACCCTATTTAGGACTACTTAACCCAATGGAATTTATTATCCTCCGTTAAACGGTGATAACGTTGTCAGAATATCACTAAAACTTGAACATATGCAATTCAATGTATAAGCTTTCCAATGGTGCGACCAATTTCGAAAACGGACGGTGCTACGAAAAGTTGAGTACGGACTGAGTACGCAAGGACTGAGCATAAGAACCGTGGCGGGAGATGGAAAGTGAGAAACACGAATAATTATTCACCAAAAATGAGCGAGAAAGCGCTATTTCTGTAGCTTCTTCAAAAACCTTCTCACTATGTTGGTCTTTTTCTTCTTCTTCTACATTTTCTTTTTCTTCTTCATCAGCTCTTCATCAAGAACAGCATAAGGAGAGCTTATCTTTCCCATTCTTGGATTATAAGGGCTGTCCATTGATACTGTCCCCTCCATCACAGCTACAGCAGCTTCTGCTGCCTTCCTCCACTGATTAGACAGCATCTTCTGCCTCATCAGCTCAGCCTCCATATCTCTGTGCCAAGCAGACGTTATTAAAGTAATATACAGAAGCAAGTTATTCATAATTGAGTGCAATAAAATTCTACCTTTTCATCTTACAAAAAACCCTTACATCCTTCTTGATGTTAACTAGATCAGCTTTCTCCAACCAATACTCAATTGCTTCGTCGTCTTCTTCTTGCACCTCCTCTTTTCCAACTCCATACATAAAATTCAAGGACGAGTTCTGGATATTGCCATCGCTACAGTCATTATCCTCATGCCATCCCAAATATTTTATCCCATTCCCTTTTAGCACGGAGAAACACGAGCCCTTGCTCTCTTCATCACTGTCGTTATCCTTAAACTTTTCGGTAGCCACAGAACTAATCAGCCGGAACGACTCCAAACATCTCTGCTGGGCAAAAGTATCCACCGGCACCATTTTGATGAGGACTCTGACTGCCAGATCCTTACCCATGACCAACTTCTCATCCAAAGCAGGAGGTGTTTCTCTCTTGCTGTCGTTGAAAAATGCCCTCAAGGACACCATGCTTGGGAACTTTACTTCAATATTTAGGTTCGTCATCTCCCTAACCTGAAACCCATGTGCAACTGAAGAACACGTATCTCATATTTTCATCAAATATAGGAAAGGGTAATGGTAGAGGTGACCTCTTTTTAAACCCCATTTATAAACACTCTGATGTAATAGACCATAGATAGCTAAGAATTTCTCTTAATATACACATATGGATTCCAGGACAGCATTTTAATCCCAAGCAACAATGTGAAGAGTCAAGACTCAAGACACATGAAAGTTACCTTCTGAAGATAATGATCCTTCAGGAGAACAATGAACCATCAAATGTTCTGCACTTTTCTACGCCTGGCCTGACCTTTCTGCCACTTCTTTCTGGACACCAGCTTGCTCTTTGATTTCAACTTCATCTCCCGAGAGAATTTGTAGTTTGGATCCCTCATTTTAGATTGAATGTCCTTGAAAAAATCCATGTTAAATCTTTTCGGACTACCTTGCCTGAGGTCTTCATACTCTGGTCCAGAAATAATATTCTCGAATGCTCCAACGAGAATGTCTAAATAACTCATGACCTCCCACACATTGGTGTACCTTCCATCAGGCCCCTTCTTCAGTTTCTTGAGAGCATTCTGCACAGCCAGTTTCCGTGCATCCTTTCCGGGTGACATCTCCTCTGGCTCCTCAGGTTTCAATGCCTGCGTGAGTGTTCTAAATCTTGGTTTATCCTCAATCTCAAACAATTTATCAACATATTTATCACTCTTCTCATGCAGTTGGGGTTCGGTGGGAATATCATCATCATCTTCTCCTTCATCACCCATCCAAAGTGTCTTCCCCTCATCGCTTTCCGACCACAAGCTGTTGAGTTCATCACTATCATCAGCATCAATGTTATTAGAATGCCGCTTCTCCAGCTGCTTGGCCTTTTTTTATCTCTTTCTTGAGCTGACTGTGACTATCCCTTTCAGTTTCACTCTCATCCTTCCTTGCTGTCCATAGATGATCTTCTTCATCCTCCATTTGTTTCGCCCACTGTTTCCTGAATTCCCCGGCACTCGGAATTCTACTTCCCAAAAGATCATAACTTGATCGTTTCTTACGGGCATATGAACGAACAGCTGAATAGGGTTGAAAATTTGAAGCATAGTCTGATAGCAGCCAACAAATTGTAAGCATCTTGAAGTTGAATTCAAGTAATCCAGAGATCCACAGACTAAACCAGGAATCTGAAATTGGGGTTTGGCGGTTTTAACAAGAGAAGGTAGGCAGGAGCACAGTCTTCCTGCCATTTGGGTTTCGGTTCCACTAATGCCGTGAATCTCTAAACTCTCCTTCAAGCTCTTCGTGTACGGTTGATCTACTCATAGGTTCGTTCAATTCCACTTCCCATTTTCTTCAAGAAACTCTTTGCAGAACTGCTACAAGTTAGAATTGGTGAAAAAGTCAGAAAAAGCACCGTACCACTCCCGAATCCCTGATTAAGCCCACAACTACAACAATAATCCTTCTTCAGGCATCTATCAGAGGCCAATGACTTAGGATCTCATGAAGCAAGAAATTTGCCAGAGGTGTTACTCAGAATCCCTTTTCTAAGTTCCAAAAATGCAGCATCATAAGTCCTTTTTAAGCCTGAAGACAACCCAAGGCAATGAAGCGAACAAACCGAGCAAACGAAGACCGTACAAACCGAACAACCGTGCAAATCGACACCGAGCAACCACACAAATCAATCGGAGACGGCCGATGATAGAGGGAGACGGACGCTATCGAAGGCGACGACGGGAAATCACTCCCAGAATGAACAGAGACAATGTGGGTTTGCAGCGCATATAAGGTGGGTAATACGGAGATTAATTGGGCACGATACTATGAGGCGTATATTTTTTTCCGGTAAGTTACGAGGGCGTTAGCTCACAAAGAATCCATCACGGATCCTACGTGACCTGATTTAAGAGGCCATTGGCTGGCAACACTTTTGGGCAAGTGATTGGCAGTCGTGTTTATGCGGGATCAGAAATTCGATCATTTCTGCTCCAATTAATCTGCTCCACGTGGCAAGCAATTCGTTAAATGATAAAAATTTTGCAACAAAATGGATTCGAACTGGAATTACCTTTCTTACCTCTCTCCCCAATTCACCATTCTGGAAATACTCGTCATCATACTGTAATCTCACCAAACTTGAATTTTTTTTTATATAAAAGGATGTTCTCCACACGAAGAACCGGAAATCACAAAAGCTAGCTCCTACGGAGGCTCAAAAACAAAGAAGGAATCAAACAATCCCCGAGGGCTAAGCGAGCTTGTGTTGAGAGTTTGTGCTTGGATAGTTCCGACCAACTGTGCACCCTCCGTCCCCAATGTGTCGAGTAGCTGTTGGTCCTCCCCTTCGTCCCACCCCTGGTGCGAAGGGATGACCACTATCCTTGTTGCGGCATCCCTCAAGTTTGTTGGTGCAATCGGCATCGGAGAGGGTCTCGGATTCAGTCTTCCAACTTGCGCCCAAGTAAGCGTACTTTGAAGCTCCCTGTCAGCATAGTAAAGGACTTTCGTATCTCCGATGGCGAGGCCCCTTTTGGCCAGCGCATCTGCACTTTGTAAATTTGCCCGCCCAGTGAATGTAAGCTGGCATGTAGTGCTGTCTAATAGCTGACGGATTCTACCAATAAGGGACTCGTGTGGCAAGTCCAGTCTGTTCCCCAGTATTGCTGCAATCGCGTTCTTACAGTCGGATTCCAAGATAGCGTTTTTAAGCCGTAGATGACTGACCAACTTCAATCCATAAAAGATGGCCCACAATTCTGCAGTGTAGCTTGGGCAGGTGCCAATCCTGCCTAAGAAGCCGACTATCCAACGCCCGGTAGCATCGCAGATGAGTCCCCCACAAGCTGCCTTCTCAGTCGCTCTACAAGCTGCTCCATCGACCTGAATATGGAATTCCACCTCCCTGCTGCTGAGGTCAACAATGCGCGGTATCCGCTCAATGGCTGAAGCTCTCTTTGAGGTTTGCGCTTCATGATATGCGAAGAACTGAATTGTTTCCTTGGCTATCGCATGAATGCTCCTGCAAAGCTCTGATCCTGCAATTAGTTGCTCCTGGAAAATCTCCGCATTCCGGGCTCCCCATATACGCCAGCAGGTTGTGGCAAATAAAACCTGCCACTCGTTTGACAGGTTAGTCTCAAGAAAACACTTAGTGACCCATACCTGGTGTGTGTCCTGCTGGAAGAAAGAAACTGGCAACTGGGTGGATACTCCTACCCATATCCTCCTGCTTCGGTCTCAATCTCGTAATACATGGAGGGTGGTCTCCGGCAGTGAACAAATATGGCAGCAATTAGTGACAGACACTCCCCTCCGATGTCGTTCAAAGTTCATCCATAAGGCATTGTGTAGGAGCTTCCAGAAAAATATCTTGATGTTCTCCGAAAGCTTCAGTGCCCAGAGTGTTCGCCAGAATGGGCTAGCTGTGGGCAGTAACCGATCTGCAAGGAGATCGATGGCTGATGCACAGCTAAAGTATCCGTGTGCTGAGTGGATCCAGGATAGTCTGTCCGGTCCAGCTTCCGGGGATGGCGGTAATAGGGCAAGAATCTTATTCACCACATTCTCAGGTAGAATATTATGTAGGAGGTCTGAATCCCATTCCCCACCTGTGGTCACCATCCTACCTACACGAAAGTCATGCTCCAACGGGGAGGAAGGGGTTAGCGCATAAGTAAATAGCGGGGATGAGAAGGGGTACCAAACGTCTGTCCAGAAACGGATTTGGCACCCATTACCTAGTATCCACCGTGAGTTGACTCTGATGAATTCAAAGTACTACAAGATTTGTAGCCACAGATGTGAACCGACTTTTGGGACAGGGTGTGTGGCCAAGTCCTTTTCGTCTAGCTTATATTTGGCAACAAATATAGCTATCCAGAGTTTGGAGGCGTCGGAGTAAAGTTCCCATGCCAACTTAGCTATAAAGACTTGGTTGGCATAGAATTTACGCAGCCCAAGTCCACCGTTCTGTTTGGGCAGGCAAATGATATCCCAGCAAACTAAGGAGGGCTGCCTTCTGGACGCATCTCCTCCCCATAAGAATGTTCTGGAGATCTTGTCCATTTCCCAGCTAGTTGCTTTCGGAACCATGGCAGTTTGCATTTGGTAGAGGGGGTTAGTACTGAGTACTGTCTTGCATAGGACTAGGCGCCCAGAGAGCGAGATCCTTCGTGGATTCCACCTTTTGGCCCTTTTGTCCATTTTTTGCACGATGCTCCGGTATGTGTCTCTAGTAAGCTGCCCATGAATGATAGGCACTCCGAGGTACATACCTATCTCATTTACCCGCTTAATTCCCAAAATTGCTTTGATGTTGTCTGCCAGTCTTGTATCCATTCTTGGTGGAACCCAGAATATGGATTTGGCCACATTAATAGTTTGTCCTGACGCCGCCGAAAATGTCTCTAGCACTTCCTTGATCACCTTTGCCTGTTCGGCAGATGCCTCTGCAAACAAAATGAGATCATCAGCGAAAAGGAGATGAGAGAGAGGGAACTTACCTTGGCTGAACACCAGCAGCCTCCATCTTCCTGCAGCGGTAGCCTCCGATATGAGTTGGGTGAGTCTCTCCATACAGAGTGTGAAGAGGTATGGTGACATCGGGTCTCCCTGCTTTACCCCACGGCCAGGCACGAACTCCGTCCCTCTCCTACGATCCCATATAATCTGTGTGTGACTTGTTTCGAGCGAGGACATGATCACATTGGCCAGATAAGCAGGAATGTCGGTGTCCTCCAAAGTGTCTTGGATAAATGGCCATTCGATCATGTCAAAGGCCTTGGCGAGATCGACCTTGATGGCCATGTAAATCAAGCGGCTTTTGTTCATTCGCATTGTGTGTATAGCTTCTGTTGCTATCACGATACTTACTGCAATATTGCGGCCTGGGATGAAGCTCGATTGGTTTGGAGAGATCAAGAGGGTCATGGCCGGCTTTAATCTGTTAGCGTTCAGCTTGGTCACCACCTTGACGTTGGTGTTGATGAGGCTGATCGGCCGGAACTGTCCAAAAGTTTCCGGCACTGAGACTTTGGGAATAAGCGTAACCATTCCTTTGTTGGATGCGCCAGGAATCGTGCCTGTGGTAAAACTCTGCGTAACAAAAGAAACAACAGAATTAGAGACAGTGTTCCAGTTGTGTTGAAAGAACCCTATCGAAAAACCGTCTGATCCCGCTGCTTTGTCTGGGTGCATGTCAAAGAGCGCCCTGTGGATCTCCAATTCGTCCATGGGTAGCCTCAACATAAGTTGTAAACTTGGAGGTAACGCCTGGAAGCGCCCAATGACACCTAGCTTTGTTGGCTGCACTGATAAAACAGAGTTAGCACGAAAAATATGTTGGTAATATTTTGTAATTTCGTCTGCCAGGATGGACTGGTCAGAGCACCAAACATTTGGTTCGAGTTGAATGCTGCATGGACGGGAGGCTCTCCTCCTGCTCTTGTGTAGAGAGTGGAAGTAGGCAGTAGACTGGTCTCCGCGCGTTACCCAATTGCACCGGGAGTTCTGTTTTCTCAGTAGCTCCTCTTGCGAGAGAGTCGCCTCCAAGTCGCCCATCAATTTGCATTCAAGATCATGCAAATATCTCGACGGTCTATTGGCCAGGGCTCTCTGAAGACCTGCAATACGGTTAGTTAAGTGCCGCTTCCTGTAAAATATGTGACCAAAGTGGTTGTATTTCCAATTAGCAATGGAGTTTTGCAGCTCCCTTAAGGCTTCATCTAGAGGGAGATTCCCGTTCCAATGGGATTGTAGCCATTCATCCCAATGTCGATGAGTCACCCACGCCTTTAAATACTGGAAGTGTTGCTCGGCCATGGGGCTTGTTGATTGCCTCCGACAGTTCAACAACACTGGCAAATGATCCGAGGCTATACGGGGGAGATGTTGTACCCCACACATTGCGAATAAATTGGCGAAGCTCGCATTTGAGAACACCCAATCAAACCGCTCATAACATAGGCCCCGTTTCCAATTGAATCTTGGACCAGAAAAGCTCACCTGTTGAAGATCAGCATAATCAACCCACTGTTGGAATTGGCGACACCCCGGGGCTGGCTTACCCCCAACTTTATCCCCTGGGTAGAGGAAGGAGTTAAAGTCACCTAGTAGAACCCACGGGATGGTAACAGCATCTGCCAATGTAGATAGGGCCGGCCAGAGTGACCGCCTGATCGACGGATTTGGGGAACCATAAATCACTGTTAGAGCAAAGGGGGTGAGGAATTCGGCCGAGACTTGCACATGAATATACTGCCATGTGGCCTCCAAGATACTAACGGATATATGCTCTCTCTATAGTAGCCAAATCCCGCCCGAAAATCCCTGTGTTTCCACACGGTAAGAGTTGCTGAATCCTGCACCTATGCCATGAATGAGATGGTCAGCCTTTAGGCTGCTGACTCTTGTCTCTAGCAGGATCAAAATATCAGGCTGGTGGGCTTTAATTAGATCTCTTAAGGCACCGATTGTCTTTAGGTTGCTAACGCCCTGTGCATTCCAAGCAAGGATGTGTAAATCCATAAAATTGTTTTAGTGTTGGAACTCCACACCCGGGACGACAACTTTACGAAGAAACTGGGAGAGCCTTTCCCAGATTAGGCTCATCGACATCATCCAACAGCATACCCGCATCCTCAGGATCATCCTCGCCCATCATACCCGCATCCTCAAATAGATCCTCCTCTGGTAGATCATTCTCAGGATCTGGGTCAGGGGGGTCATCTATTATGTTCGGCGGCCTTGCTCCCTTGGATTCATCCATGAGATCCTTATGAGCCACATGAAACCCCTTAGGAGGCCCTGTCTTCGTCTTCCCCAACTCCGGCTTGATGCCCCCTGCATTCGCAAGGGGGTGCTGAATGGTGATGGCCGAGTGAGCTGGGCAGTTTGGCTGAGCGTCTGGCACTCGTGAGCTATCTCCAGTAGCAGGTGCGGTCGTAGGAAATTTGATGGACCATTGAGGTGCTGTAGAGGAACTGGCCTCCCCGGTGTGCTTCCTTTTCGGAGGGGGCGGTGATCTAGATGTATGCTTTGAGGTTGCAGACTCAGTTCTCCCTCCTTGTGTAGACTTACGAGTGCCTACCTGTTTTTCTCGGTTGGACTTGCGTGTTGAGGGATGCAGTTTAGGATCTGCGGGAGGGTTCTTGGCAGTCTGAACTTGCGGAATCAGCCCTGGGTCTGGAGTTGCATTATGTGGTGCCGAGTTCTCCTTCTGCTCTTGGTGATCTGCAAGCAAGGCAAATCTAGAGTTAGATACAAATTTAAATGGAGTTTTGGTACCTGGGGCAGCCGGTTTAGCAGGGGCCTTCCACTGCTGCCTTCGCGGCTTCCGGGCAATGAGCCATGACATTTCACCAGGATCATTGGAGGGCTGGAATGAAGTACCAGGAGCTACATTCTTGGCATCGGGAGCAATGTTACCACCACGCTCAGTATCAGGGCAACGATCTGTGTTGGCAGCAGCCAATATGGTGTTGCCTGGAGGATCGACAACCTTGACCACAGTTTCGTTTGAAGCCTTCCCTTTACTGTCAGTACAGGCGCCTACCAGATGCCCATACCTCCCACACAATACACAGACCATGTTCAAGTCCTCATAGCACACTTTGTATTCCACCCCCCGAATAGTGATCGTAGGCACCAAGGGCTTTGTAAGATCCAGTCGTAGTGCTAGGCGTGCAAAGATACCTCTCTCGGCCTGGATAGTATGTTGGTCTGCCTTCAGATACGTCCCAATGGGGAGGGATATTTCCCGCAGCAGAGTGTCCTGAAAGTATTGCGGTGGTAGTCCCGGAATACGAATCCATGATGCAATCGAATCCAGATGGTCCGAGCTCGTATCAAAGTTGGGATGCCATGGATGAACACTCATGGTACGTCCAACTATGGAGTAAGGACCCCCAAGCAGTGCAGTCGTGTAATCCTCCTCATTCTCCAACTTAACCAAGAAATACCCTCTCTCAAGATCCAGAATGTGGAGGTTCCCTTTCGGCTTCCACAGAGAGATTAATTTCTGGTAGAGGTATTTTTGACTGGTAATTTGCTTAAGAGGCTTGGTAAAAACGGTGAATTGCATATTCCGGTCGAGCTCTTCATAGATCTTAGCAGAGAAATCAATACAATGTTTACCGTTAATAAGAGCATGTTGTACATCACCATCCCCTATGTCAATTGGAGTGCCCGTGAAGGGGCTTTTCCCTTTAGCATCGTCGGGTGGCTTGGGCACTAGGGCTTCCTTGAAGGATTTCACTGAAGCCGCTGTCGGGAGGTTCCCGCAGTCCATGGCGTTTGCATCCACGCTGTCAGATGCAGCGAAATCAGCGATGGGATTCAGGGCTGAATTATTGGCTTCCCCCGTCTTCACCTCCACGGTGGACATGGAGGCCAGGACGAAGACGCGGCGGTGCTGAGATTCGATTAGGGTTTTCAACGGTAATATTTTCGTCGGAGAACTGTTGTGGATGTGTAAAGGATTAATTAACCAAACTTGAATTTTAATTATCAATAAACACAAATAAAATATATCTCATAAAAATTTAAATTCTTATCTTATGAACTCTAATGACTAAATGTTATATCCTAAACCATATATTTATAATTTTTATAAACGGTATAAAATAAATAAAATATATTATATCGTTTTTTATATTTATTATCAATAATTGGAAATATAATCAAATATACAATGATGCTACCATATGACAAAGGAGAGGGGTGGAGATAGAGTAAACGTAGCATTATTGTGAGTAATAATGTGAGATTCTCATTTCCGTTCTAAAAAAGATCCACTACGAAATCTATATATCCTTATTATGAGACCAAAATCAAGAGGAATTAGAATGAAACACCCACCAAATAGGAGAATAATTGGACAAGTGACCTCCGCGAAAATTTTATTTTGAAATCTAACCTCCTGTTTTATTTTTTTAATTATTTTTATTGTTCTTTTACTTAAAAGTCATTAAAAGAAAAACAAATAAAAGAAAAGCAAATAAAATAGTAAACCGTCTTAATTCTTTCTAATCAAGTCAATCGGCAGTAGACTTTTCACTAACTCATCTCCATCAAAAGGAAAAACTCTCCGAAAATTAAAAACCCGTAACCCTTCAATCGAAAACCTAGACTAGAATCCTTCAACATGTCGTTTGAGAATTCCTCAGACACGCACATGGACTTGGATCGAACAATTATCGGTATCGTAAAGGAAATCCTTCCGACGGACACGCGGCAGACGAGAAGAATGATGAACGACTCATCAGAGTCTCAGGCAGCAAGAATGATGGTCGAACCGGAAATGTCGCAGGTTAGGGATTTGAATGGGGCGATGACTCAAGTGGACACATTGCAGGGTGTTCTCCATCACCAAATCTTCTGGTGCGTTGCAGGTTGTTCGTTGCGATTTGCACTATGATAAATCACTTACCCGACTCTGGCGCGTTAAGAATAACTCCCTTCTCTTGAATTTGAAGTTTTGTTTGATTGTTATCTACGTTTTATACACAGGGGCGAATAGTGAGTGATGACCTCAACTGGTAGGCTTTCCCACATACCTACCAATGGAGGTATACGACAGAGCACACACAAAGTTCCCTGTTAAGGTGACAGTGCGCCAGTCATTGCAGATTATAGGGGAGATAAAGCAACGGCTGAATAAACGAGAAAATGACTAAATTCGAAGCACCTGTTTGGGTCATCTCCTTGATTTGGACAGCTCTTGGACGTCCTAAAGGAAAAAAATCCTCCGGTCAACTTGGCCATTTCTTACTGCTCAGGCGAATCAAAACCCATTAGCGATTCGAGTTGTGGTTTCTCGTAGAGGGAAAGCCAATCCGGTTTGGTATATGGTAAAGCTCCTGAGTCAGAGGGAACACATATTAAGCCTAGTAAGAGCCTCTCTGTTCCAACAAAGTCTGATCCTCATCCACATGCTACTCGAAAAATTTATAAAGGAAAAGGGAAGCAAGTATACAGGCCTGTAACTGATATATCGAAGCCTTGTAGTAGCCAGTCTGACACTCTTCTGGAATGTCATATATTGCCCCCTTATCCTAACTCTGCTGTGCAAGATGAGGTTGCTAAAATCTGTGAAAAACCAAATTTCCCTCAGATCCAAGTCCTGCCATTACCGATGTAAGCAAGTCGAGTAGGACATGATTCTCCTATTGGGGTTGTTGAGCATCCTAATCTCGTGCCCTCTGTTAACTCCGCAGCGGTACTCTCTATTTCCTTGGATTCTGAAAGGGCTGAACAATGTATCTCTGGTTTTGCTGGAATGCCAGACGATCATTCGGAGCAAGTCCTATTGGAAAAACCTGGAATTCTTCCATATCCTGATAAGAACCCTTTGGAGATTGCGGACATGACTGGCATAGAGATTTCTGCCATCCCCAAAGATTCTCAAGTCTCCCTATCTCCTCCCGTTATGAAACTTACAGTTCAAAATACTCAGGATCTTCTGGAATCTAAGGAGTCTCATCCTGGTGATATGCCCATGAATGCAAAGTTTACTCATCCATCAGCCAATCAGCTGCTCTAAAAAAAGTCTGATTCTGCAGATATTGTAGTCCTTTTGCCTTCTATCTCTTCAGGTAATGAGAAGAAGTGTAATGCAATAACTGAGTCTCAAGCTGGGGGATCGTCTGATTGGGTGCAGCCTAACACCAGGAAGTCTGCGAGATCTAGTCTAGCATCCATGAAAAATCAGGTGTTTGATCTAGAAAAGGGAAGCTTGTATATTGACCTCAAAATCTCTAAAGAGGAGAATAGATTCTGGAACTTATCCTTTTCATCCAGTGAATTAGAGGATGATACGAATGCAACTACTTATGAACATCTCTCCCCAAGGGTTATGAAAATGGCTGCAAATGGTCCCATCCGAAGGAAAACTTCTAAAAGGTCTTCTCCTCATCTTAGACCATCCTTTTTTACAAAGAAAAGTTACAACAACAGGTCAAAACTACACCAGAAGCATTAATGACGGGAGGTCTGATCTGGAATATTAGAGGAATTGGAAATATCCCATCACAAAGAAGACTTATGAGACTGATAATCATTCACAAGTTGGAAATCATTATTCTGCTCGAACCAAAAATTGATAGAGGCAAAATGAGTTTCCTTTTGAAAAAACTGAAGTTTGACGAAGGCATCTCAAACTGCTCTGGCGATATTTGGAGGATCTGGAAAAGTTCTCTGGTGTGTGTTTCTCATCTAGATACTCCCCAAATGGTGGCCCTTCAGGTTACTTACCAGGACGTCAACCTTTATATTGCAGGGGTGCATGCTTCTTGTTTTAGAAATGATAAGCATCAACTGTGGCACAGTATGAAGCAGTTACGTTCTATTGACAACGTCCCTATTTTAATTGGAGGGGATTTTAATGCAGTGCTTTCAACTGAATAAAAGAAAGGGGGTCGTCCAATTTCAATGGGATCCACTTCTGATTTCATTGAAGCTGTCAATGCCTGTCACCTTACAGATGCTGGATATGCCGAAAATGATTTTACATGGTGTAACAATAGGAAAAAAGGCAAAAGTCCTCAAAAGACTGGACATTGTCCTATTGTCTGAAACCTGGATAACTTCTGCTGCTCTGGTTCAAATTTCTCACTTACATCGTGGATTCTCAGACCATGCACCTCTGCTTCTTGAGATGATCCCCTCTCCTCCACTGGTAGCAGGAAGATTCCAATTTCATGACTTTTGGATGAAGCATCCTGACTTCGGTAACCTGGTGAAACAATCATGGGACTCTCCAATTCCCTCTTGTAATCCTGCTATCATTTTTTGTGAGAAGCTGAAGAGACTACGTAAGGACATAAGAGGCTGGAATAAATCCACGTATGGAAACATCTTTGCAAACATCAGGAAATTAGAAGAAGAAATCAAAACACTGGAATCTATCAGTGACACTACTGGAGCTGATGTTCATTCCAGGTATCTGACCTTACTGCAAGAACATAAAAAACATCTTCTTGCTGAAGAAATTCTTTGGAAAGAGAGATATAGGATAAAATGGTTGAAAGAAGGGGATCGTAACACTACATTTTTCCATCGTACAGTCAAAGCCCATAGATTTAAAGCCTCAACCTTTTCAATTCCAGGAAAGGATGGGAAAATCACTCCTACAGCAGAACTCCCTCAGTTAATGGTAAATCACTATAAGTTGTTAATGCAGGCAAAACCTATTTCTGGCTATCCCGGGTTGCTGAGCAGAATTCCCAAGTTAGTGTCTGATCAGATGAGTGAGTTGCTTGCTTCTTGGCCGGATTTGGATGAAATAAAGAAAGTAGTCTTTGATATATCAGGGGGTAGCTCCCCTGGAGCTGATGGTTTTACAGGAAAATTCTATCAGTCATTTTGGGACGTTATATCATCAGATCAGACTAAGGTAATCCACTTCTTCTTCACTGGTAACGATCTTCCAAAAGCTATCATAGCAACCTTGCTGTGCATGGTCCCGAAGGTTAAAAAACCTTGCAGCATGAGTGATAGAAGACCAATCAGCCTGTGCAATTTTTGTTGGAAAGGTGATATCCATAATCCTAGCTTCCAGAATTTTAGAAGTATTGCCTCATATTATATCTCAGCAACAGAGTGGGTTCGTTAAGGGAAGGCTGATCACGGATAACACCCTCCTTGCACAGGAGATGCTACACTGTCTGGACAGAAGGCAGCAAGGTTATAATGTAGTCATCAAACTGGATGTGTCAAAAGCATTTGACAGAGTTTTGTGGATCCATCTGATTAGAGTTCTTCGCTGCTTTGGTTTTGCTGAGTTTTTCATCGATTTGGTATGGAGATTAATCTTTAATAACTGGTACTCTATTCTCTGGAATGGTCAATCAGTGGGCTTCTTCAATTCAACAAGAGGAGTGAGGCAAGGCGACCCCCTATCCCCTGCACTATTTATCATTGCCTCGGAGGCTCTATGTCGTGGATTAAACTCTTTGATAATTGAGAATCTGTGGTGCTCTTACAAAACCTCGAAGAACTGCAGAAGCATCTCTCATCTTGCTTTTGCAGATGATCTTCTTCTACTCACTTGGGGTAACCAGAAATCTGTCACAACTTTCTTTGACCTCCTGCGAGAATATGAAGCCATGTTGGGTCAGCAGATTAATCTGCAAAAGAGCAGTTTCTTCATATCCAAAAAGGCATCACTTCAACAGATCTCAGACATAACAGCATGAACAGGCTTGTCTCGTAGCCTCTTCCTCATACATATCTTGGTATTCCATTGTACACAGGTAGAAAAGTGACTGCTCTATTCAATCCTCTAATTCTGAAAGTCCAGACTAAGCTGAAATTCTGGAAGAACTCGTATCTCAGCATGGGTGGTCGATTAATTCTCCTCAGGCATGTTCTATCCAGTCTCCCTATTTATCAGCTTATGTCAATATCTCCCAGCAAGATGGTTCGAAAAAAATTAGAATCAATCTTTGCAAATTTTCTATGGGGAGAGAAAGATGATAAGATGAAATTTCATTGGATATCTTGGAAGAAGATATGCTTACCAACTGAGGAAGGCAGTTTGAATGTCCGCAGGCTACACGATATCAGTGTGGCAGCCTCAATGAAATTATGGTGGCAGTTTTCCATTGGTACCTCTCTCTGGGTATCGTACGTAGCAAGTTAGTATGGTAGGAGAGTGCATCATCATTTCCTCAAGTCTGAATATAAGCACTCCCACACATGGCGAAGGCTGATGGAGGTCAAGGACACTATGAACTCAAAAATTCGGTTGTTCCCAGGAGATGGCAGTACGATCAGTCTGTGGTGGGATCGCTGGCAACATAATCAGAATATGTCGCAGTTTGCTAATCAGCATAACAACCCTAGAGCTATGGTGCAAGACCTTCAAGTGGATGGTCAGTGGAATCTTACAGCCATTCATGTTTCAGATGATATTAAAGCTGAAATGGCTTCTACCCTGAAAGTCTTCGACTCAGACACTCCTATATGGGAACCAGATAAATATGACAAATTCAGCTTTAAGTCTGCCTGGAATTCTGTGCACCAGAGATCAGTAAAATCCCAATTATTCTCGATGATTTGGGATATTAAAATCCCACTCAAAATCAGTCTGCTTGCCTGGAAGGTTCTTCACAAGGCTCTTCCTCTGGATGAAAATATCCAACGAATAGGTGTGTCATTGGCTTCAGGTTGTAGTTGTTGTCCTCTTTACCCTCAAGAAGAAACGATAGACCATCTAATGTCCTATGGGGAACTGACACAATATGTTTGGTCTGTCTTTGAAAAACAGTTTAAGGTCCCCCCTGCAGTCACCTGTGTTGAACTTCGCTTGTCTCAATGGCTCAATCTATCTAAGGGAGGGTCACAAACGGACTGTATGAGATTTACTCTGATGATAATCCTCTGGAGTATTTGGAAACACCGCTGTCGGATACGATACAACAGTTCTGCTCTCAACATGAATGCTCTCGTATTTGATGTATAGGAACAGATAGATTTGATTCTGCAGGCTGAGAATCAAACTCCCTGCAAAGAGACAAGTAAAATAGATCAAATCCTGAATCATTTAGCTTTTGCAAATCTGGTAAGACTGGCATAGGGGGTGTTCTCAGAAAACAAAATGGTGAATTTATTGAAGCCTTCTCAGCACAACTCGATATGAAAATGGAGGCACTTGAGGTCCTTCTCTTCTGTTTGAGGAAGTATTCTATGTCCCAATATAGTCCTCTTGAGGTGTCTATTTCTGTCAAGCAATTACACCTTATGCACTCAAGTATAGAATACTGTCCATGGAGAGATCTTGGCTCTTACTCCAATATCAGACAGATTTTGCTCTAATCTCCCATATATGTCATTGCAGGTGAACTCCAGAAGAACCAGATCGTTGTCCCGTTGGCCAAATGGGGCTACATGTGCGGTGACCACAACCTCTACAAAGAGAGTTCATTGCCCTCTAATGTGCTAATGGGAGAGGATGATTCGACCATCTTGGGTTCCTCTTCTACACGGGGGTGAAAAGCTATACTTTAGCTATCATCCCCGGAAGAGGTAAAAAATGTTGTTTCTGTCTTTCATTATGCCTGCACCCTTCTTCATATGGTTTAAATCTTGATGAAGTGTTATATCTGCTACTGACTTACGCATAAATACTTATGGCCATTGATTCACAATGAGGACTGATGCCAATGTGATCAGTAAGCAATCCAGTTGCAGTTCCTGTCCAAATAGATTTATTCAGAAAAGATTGTTGCTCTCTCTACATGCTACTGGGAGGAGGGACAAGTTTCTATCGCTACTTCCTTCTACTCGGGGGTGAGAAGCTAGACTTTTAGCTATCACCTCCGGTAGAGGTAAATTTTCTGGTTCTATCTCTATTACCAACTGCTCACTTGTTGCTGGTGTAATTGTTGCTACTCACATAATCATATACTCTTGTTTGATGTTGTTCCACACATGAGTCTTGGATGTTGGCAAAAAATGGAAGCTCCCTGGTAGCAATCTTGCTGGCCAGAAGCGAGATTCATGTCTGTATGGTTACAGATCCTGGATGGAGGATAGAATGGGGGACATTGAATATACCTCGCTGGTCGCATGCTGCTCAAACCGGGATTAATGAAGCAGTTTCGGCAGCTGTCCTAATTCCCAAGTGAATCCCTGGCTGTCTGTGATTATACGGGGGTGAAATGCTAGTAATAGCAATCACCTCCGGCAAAGGTATGATATGTGATTCTACTCAAAGAGTTATGAAGGAATTCCTGTTAGACTCCAGTTGCATATTACTCTGATCACTCTATCCTTTTCCCTTGTCTTTATATTGCTATTGTACTGAGTCACACGGAGGAGCCTGTCCTCTGGATGGAGAAAATTCTAGGGAACCTGGATAAAACTGGATGCTCCTTGCTAGTATGCTTCAAGTGGAGGACCCCCCGTCACTAACAAATGAAAGGATTGCTCTCGTGCTGGATGCATTTTGAACAAGCAGCTTCAATCAACCATGAATTTAGGCCGATGCACGATAGATGATATGCGGACGAGCTATCTTTATGCACTCCAAATATCTGCTAAAGATTTCTTTTATGATAGTTTTAGTTTGGGCTTTTATTCATTTTTAAAAACATTTGGTGGAGGAGGTCGGTCGCCCATTAATTTTTTTTTTAAAAATGTCTCTAACACTTAGATTATGGACTAAATCATGCTCATTTATCTTAGATTGGATGAAAGGACCACACGATCACACTTTGGTGCATTTCCACCCTTTTTGTGCATATTATGGCATGAATTGTGGATATTGGATTCATGGTGCAAAGAAGAGCCAAGATGTTGCATGAAAGATCAACTTAAAGCCTCGGATGCAATTTTACAAGAAGAACTCTCAGACCAAAATCCAAGTCTTCCAACTAATGGCTACACTCACACAAGTCTTTTGGTGGGAAAACCAAATCATTCAAGAGCCAAAGGAAGGGGGTAATGGTATCATTTCACTCCTTTAATCCTTCGGACAAGAGTTAAGAAACCCATAACTGTGGACAATTGATACATTCGAGTTACATTAGACTTTACACACGCAAGTCTCGGCAGAGGAGGAGAGGAAGAGGCGATTCAAGCATCTTCTCATCCGAAGGGGAAAATCTGAATTCTCTTTTTTATCTTGTGTCATGGCTACACATAAGCTTGTATTTGCTAACTCTCGAGCTCATGCTTTAAGCATGAGCTAATTTCTAGTGGCTTGAGGCTCGGTTGAGCCTCACTATGTAAACACATTTCGAATTATTCATGTATCTAATGTCCCAGCTTGTTATTTCTTATGAATGTGCTTGTTTTCCTTTTGAATGAGTTCTAGTGCACGAGTTCTTCATTTATATAGGTGAATCTATCTGGAAACTAGCTCAAAAGGGTATGTTCCGACACATGGCACACTATCACCATCGTCTTTGGGTCTTTACCCCTAACTCTTGGTACCACAATAGAGATAGTCATGTTTATAAGCTCAAAGTCACCATTATACGACTGGTGGAGGGTATGCCTGGTGAAATCCATTCGTTGTAAGGTCTAGAGCAACCACTATCTTGACTGTGAGCTTTGGTTGCATTTGAGTCCTGTGGTGTGAACAAAACAAGCAAAGCTTTAGTACATGAATGAGTAGATGTGTTGCAAAGTAAGTCAAGATACCTTGCCTTGAGCTATTCCTCCAAACTTGTCCTGTTTTCCCTATATTTTCGTTAGCTTGTAAATGTCAGTGCCATCATTTGATCAATAGCCTCTCTTTTTGTTAGATGAGTTGCATTTCAATCTATTTAAACTTATGCTCATAGTTTAGAACTTAACATCATGCTTGGTTACTCTGAACATGCTTGTGAAATGAACATGTTTAAGACCTACTCACTTGGGAGATGACCCTTACTTATCCAAGATTTACTATTTGTACGACTGTGTATACTTGCACATCTGTGTGACATACATTTGTCCCATCAAGTTTTTGCCGTCGTTGTAGGGGAGTAGCTTCCCTTTACATGTTTAGCTTCATTTTGTTTACTGAATATGTTTAGGATCATGGAGTGACTGATCCATCTAATAGTCAGAACAACCAGATGCCATCTCTTCAAGAGATGCAGAGGAAAACCGAGGAAATGGTTCAACAAATGGCAAAACAGAGTCTGAGTTTCAATGCAAAAGTGGAAGCAAGTCTCCAGAGCCATCGAGCGATGCTCCAAGGTCAACAAGCTGCAATTCAGAACCAGCAAGTGACTTTGCAAAAATTGGAAAATAGAGTAGGGCAGCTGGCCTCACAGTTACAGGAAAGGCAGAAGGGTACTCTCCCTTCTTTTACTGAAAACAACCCTAGGGAGAGCTGTAACATTATATCTCTGAGATCAGGAAGAAGGTTTGATGGATGGCAGCCTCTATCTCAAGTGAGGAGATCATCTGATTCTGAGAAGGCAAAAGCTGAAGGATCAGGTACAAGTTCG
>JAOYMZ010086031.1:0-11123 GCA_025802335.1 Pinguicula primuliflora
CCTGCATTTATACAATTAAGCACGAAATGAGGTGCAAAAAGAGGTGTTTAGGTAAATAAATCAATGAAAACACATGTCAAATGAGCCTATAAAAATGCATGTGAAATAGGCTCATCAACACCATTCCTTTTACTTATCTAAGCCTGCCTATTGGAGAAAACCCCTCTCGTTGCAAACTATGGAAACCTATGATAGAGAATGTGCAGACACGTCTATCAAGTTGGGAGAATACATATCTATCTTTTGGAGGACGAATCATACTGATTAAAGGAGTACTTACAAGTCTTACTATGTATTTCTTCTCTACACATAAGGCTCCAAAAACAATGTTAAAGCAGCTGAGAAAATCCTTCTCTAAGTTCCAGTGGAATGGATCTCAACATCAGGGGAGAAAAATTCATTGGGTGACTTGGAATGTTATATGTCAAACGATTGAACAATGGGGACTTGGTATGAGGGACCTTGAAGCTTTCAACGACTCACTTATGGGAAAATGGGGATGGAAGCTAATGAATAATGAGGTTGATGGGCTTTGCAAGCAAGACCTGGAAACTAAGTATGGAGATTTTTACAGAGTAATATTATATGAGGCTGACACTTACAGATTAAGCTTACAATCCTACTCGAATTGGTGGAGATCATTATTGTCAATGATCAGAATGGTTGAATGGTTCTGGAGGCTGATCCAGAAGATAATAGGTGATGGCTTTGACACTTATTTCTGGGAGGACAAATGGACTGGTAATTATAAGGTATGTAATACCTTCCCAAATCTATATCACATAGCCTCAGACAAGTTTATGCTGATTGCACAAAAATAGGTTGATACTCAACTAAAACAAACTACGTGGCAATGGAATTGGCTCAGAACACTAACAGTAAGTGAAACATTGCAATTGCAAGAACTGAAGTATCAAACCACATAATGCATATTAAACCCAGAGGCCAAAGGCTCATGGACATGGAGAGAATCTGGGGAAGGAGGCTATACCTCTAAATCTGCATACACTGCCATAATGCGCACTGCAACAGACTCTGATCATGGAAATCCAAATCTGGCGAAAGTGTGGTCAAGTTTTGCGCCTCTGAAAGAAGGTGTGTTCGTTTGGCGATTACATCAAAATCGATTACCTACACTGGATAATCTAACAGCCAGGGGTATCAATGTAGGAGAAGAATTATTGTGCTGCCTTTGTGAAATAGAAATTGAGACCATACTGCACCTATGCTTCATGTGCGATGTGGTGCAAAATATTTGGAAAGGAGTTTACCTCTGAATCAGTGGACAAGACGTCGTCTTCTCGGACGAGCCTTGGCAAAACTTTACCACACACCTTAATATGACGCAGAGAAAGAAGGATGATGATGATTGGAAGTGCATCTGGTCAGTTATTCTCTCGAAAATCTGGGCAACAAGAAACAAAACCAAATTTGAGCAAAAAAGGTCGATAATTCAAGAAATTGTGGCCAAAATCAAATAAAAAACCTGGGAATTGGGGAGAGCACAAAATCTATTCCAGGGATACACAGCAATCAATTGGAGCCGAGAAGCAACAGCAATTCATATGATAGAATTTCGGTAGAAAATTAATTTTGGTGATCGGTCATTGTGATCGATTTCCTCAGAAATTTGTAAATATGTAGATACTCTTTTGTTTTTAATGAAAAATTATTGCCAAAAAAACTAGTTGATAGCTTATTGTAGGGGAATCTAATAGTAAGTCAATCATAGGCATCATACATTGGCATCTTGTTGGCCATGCCGTATGCATGAACTCTTCAAAGTCTACAAAATCATTTATGTTAGTGTCAAATATTTTATATTTAGAATCCCACCAAAACCCCCCTTGGTTGTGGTTTTTTTTTTGGTACGTGTTGATGTTGTGGCTGATTTTTGATTTTATGTTGCGTGTATTGATGACTGTTTTTTTATGGTCAAGACATTTAATTCAGTCTAGTGGTGCCCTGCCCTAATCTAACCAGGAAACCTTAGAAATATAAAATTGAATGATGGTAGGGGAAATCACATTAAAGGCTAGTTAGTAGTATACATTGTGAGAAATGACATGTTTTATTTTGAGTAATCTCTACTCTGTAGCTACGGTACTGCATTTGAGCAGGATCTAATTTAGAGGAGTCTTCAGTATGTGTACGAGTCATGGAAATTAATTTGGAGTGTGTTATTAGAAATTTGGGATGGGTGGGGGGAGTGAGAGTATTACTTTTGTTTATTGAAAGAATAATAATATTTGCATGTTATTTTTTTGGCATAAAATAAATTCGGGTTATTCTGGCCATATTCCACTATCGCCACCACGATTGAAACCATTGATGGAAAATAGGTATATCAATGATCAAAAGTTCTATGCTTCAATAGATTATCGGCGATTTTATCGCCAATTATTTATTTGCATGTTCTTCATATGGTTAGGCTGTCTTTAATTAAAATTTAAAAATTATCGGTGATGAAATCATCGTAACACATGAAACTTCAGATTATTGATGTATCAATTTTTCATTGATGACATCAATTCTGATAGTGAAGGCGTGATGGGAATTAAAAACGGTCTTAATTCCTATTATCTATACCCCAAGAATTTTGAGTTGCACAATGAATGAGTGTACAATGGTGCACACACAATATTATAATTCCAACTATTGTAATCAAAATTGATCATATCACACCATTGAAAAACTCACACAAGATATTAAAAGCCCTATATTTCGGATGATTTCGACGACTTTGTCGTTGAAATTTTTTAACTCTAATAAATGATAACTTCATCTAAGGAGTAAATGTACAAGGAAATTAGTGGCGGTGATAAAGTCGTTGAAACCGTATCAGAACAAAGTATAAATTTTACACTATTCTTACCAATTTCAATGTAAGTAGCATAAATTGAAATATTTTGTCAATTCAAAATGTAGGTATCTTTAGTCATTGTATCCAATTATATGCAATCTGCAGGAAAAAAATAATAAACCACTGAATGATTATGGATGTTCATGTATTTTCTCTACTATTCATTTTTTTAATAGCATAAGTCGAGATAAGTAAAGACAACACTCTAAAAAAATAATTTAGAAAATACATTAGAGATGTAAATCACATTTTCCAAAGAATATATAACATGATAGCGCTTAACAGTTTTTTCTTTGGGTGAACAATTTTTTCGTAGCACCATTCGTTTTTGAAATTGATCGCACCATTGAAAAGCTTATATATTGTAGATGAAAATCACCATGCTTTGGTCCGAAGTCACCGGAAATTTCTAAAATCCTATTTAGGACTACTTAAGCCAAGGGAAAAATGTGAAACTAAATTAAATGATGATAAAGTCGTCGAAATCGTGTCGAAATGTGGAGATTTTCATCTATAATATATAAACTTTCCAATAGTGCGATCAATTTTAAAAATGGATGGGGTTAAGAAAAAGTTATATGGTATGTCAACATGTCTATTCTAACCATTCCGTCACATGATAATATGCGGAGAAATTTGAACATAGAGTTCAAATGGCCCATGCCAAACTATTTCACCTCTCTTTTTCTTCATTAGCGGCAAAGTTTTTTTTTTTTGCATACAAAATCCCACTCACCAGCCATCTTTCTCCCAGACAAGGCTCGGTTTTCCAGGTTCCATACGAATCTACAAAACGCGTCTGATTGCAGAGTCAGATCCACTCAGAATTTTATGAGAAGAATACGATTCAATTCGATTCTATTCTATTCGCAGTCAATACTCGGAAATCGCATGAAGGAAATGCTCTGATTCATTCGCTGCATTTATTCGCGAGATCTGGTAACTGGTAAGGATCGGCTTTGATTTGATTTCTGCATCGCACGAGCTCTCTTTTGTTGATGTGATGGAAGTTTGATGGTTTGGATTTGGTTTGTGTTAGAGTGGTGCAGATTTCTTAAGATTGGCGAAGAACTGAAGTGGAGTGGTGTTGGTATTTGAGGTAAGAATGGGGAAAGCGGGAAGAGATTGGGCGCAGATCTACGCGATCTACGGCGTTGACGACTGGCAGACTCTGTTATTCCTCCTCTTAAATGCCGCCGGATTCTCAATCCTCTCGCTGCTCTTCCTGCTCTACTTTGCGCCGATTTGCTTTGTGCTGCAGGGCATCCTACCCAACCCCGCCGCCGCGAGATTCGCGGCAGGATTCACCGGCGCCGTCACCGCAATCACCGCTGTTTGCCTCTTCTTCGCGGCGGCGAACTTCTTCTACTCCGCCGTCGCGCTCCACTGGGAGATGTCGCAGCGCATTGTCTCCTCCATCCCGGACTGGTCATCCGTCAAGCACGCGCTCGACCTCGGATGCGGACGCGGCGTGCTGCTTAACGCCGTCGCCCTACAGCTCAAGAAATCGGGATCATCGGGCCGGGTCGTCGGGCTCAGCCCGACTAAAACGCAGTTCCGAGGCCCGAGCCCGACCCGAACATTGAGGACCGCCAGCCTCGAGGGCGTCCAGGAATACGTCACGTGCAGGCCGGGCGATCCGCGGACGCTGCCGTTCAGCGACGGCTACTTCGACGTCGTGGTATCGGCGGTGTTCGTGCACCGCGTGGGGAAGGAGTACGGGGAGAAGACGGCTGCCGCTGCGGCGGAGCGCATGAGGGTGCTCGCGGAGGCGGTGCGCGTCCTGAAGCCCGGTGGAGTCGGTGCTGTGTGGGACGTGGCCCACGCGCCGGAGTACGCGCAGCGTCTGACCGAGCTGAAGATGGAGGACGTCCGCGTGTCGGAGCGCGTGACGGCGTTCTTGGCCGGCAGCCACATCGTCACGTTCCGGAAGCCAACACAGCACTCGGTGGGACCCGATGAGGTCAGACTGGACTGGAGATTCAACAATCCCGTCTGACTTTTCAGACAATTACGATATAAGTATTTTCCGGTTTTCTATTTTTTCTCTGTGGGGTGAAAATATAGGGAGAAGTGGGAAAAATATCTGGGGAAACGAAGTGGAACCAGATCAATTTGCTTTGCTAAAAAGAAAATTGGCATGCTCAAATTGTGAATTACATTTATGTCGGTTATGTGTTGTATAAACGATATTTTAATATATATTGTACAACATTAGGGTTAATATTCCAATTCTATATTATATTATTTTTAATTTTTCCCCTTTTGTAATTACTAGCCTATTATGGCCCAGCGAGATAGATCTACTTGAGTGGCCTGTTAGTGTAAGTGGGGTTGATGAACGTGGCGAAATTGGAACCTGTTTTTTATTTGCCACGTGAGAATTCAATGCTTCAACTTGTCCTCTTGACCTCTTTTATGTTTCCATCCTCATTGATCTGTTCAAGTTCATGTTCACAAATTCAATGGAAGGTTGGCGTAGTATTTTTATGAGCATGTCACGTATCGTAATTTGCAGGTTATTACGATTGAATTTCCTATGTTATCAAAAATAAGTTCATGTTGGCACAGGAAGACTAATGCTACATCCTTCCATCATGGATGTGAGTGGGTGTGTAAAATAAACCAAATGCAATATGACGTGATCAAAAGTTGTATGTTTGGGCTATTGATCTAACCCGATCCGCTTGGATTATGAGTACGAGTTCTTGTACGAACCGATATATAAGAAGAATGTGAATTACTCTAATAAAAACCTGAGATCCAATGTATTTGATTTTTGACACGAGGTATTTGATTGTAGTTACACTTGTTCATAATTATAGGTAATACCCCATAATGAGATCAATACTCATAAACCATGCTTTGCTAAATAAAATACTCACGATCCATTATGGGACCATCGTGCACACATGCACTCCCACACGAACCTAATTTCAAACCATATTAAACTTAGGTTGATTCGGCCTATGTAGGTTATGGCCTACGGGACTATCAATATTTACAAGGATAATGGATCTCGAGTGTGGGTGCATGTATGAATCAATATAATGTGTATGTGAGTTAACTCATTAAAAATTCTAAAGTATTTGATTGTACAACGGGGCATACTCTATCCATGCTTTGAATTCATGTTTTGGGGATCTACATTTCCCCCTATAAGTAAAGTATTATCGCAAATGAAGTATATATTTGATTTATCATGTTTATATATGAGTATGACTCTCACTAGTGAGCAAAGTAAAGTAATCTCCGACTGGTTACACCTGTTTCGCAAAGTTAAAAGTTGCCTGAAGCAATCGCGAGCATTGGAAATTCAAAGACATAATTTATGGCACATTTCTTTTTCTATGCACTTAGAGAAGTGTGAATAGATTGGACATCTTTAAGTCTCATTGGAAAGTCTATATCATGGATATTTTCCACACAAAGAGGCAAGTGAAGTGAGTGTTTTTTTTGGTAAGTGCAAGTGAAGTGAGCGTGGTGGGACTTCCAATTTCAATGTTTTTACTCCCTAGGTCTAAATGTAATGCCTGCAAATTAAGTATTGGATACTATAGTTTAGTATAACATAGTTTCCCGCTATTTAAATTGCACAATGTCAAAATTGAACCAATCAATTGAAAATTTATGTACATGAGATCAATTTATTTACCTACACAAGCAGGGGATCAGATAATTCTGGAACAATTGCATATTTCTCTACCTCCTGCACCGCATGCTACGATAAAACTCTTTAAATGGACTTTGCCTCTCCATCCAGTCATCAGGCTGAACGTTGACGACAGCACGACTATGACTACATCAGGTATAGGTGGTATCTTCAGAAACTGTGACGAAATGGCAATTTTAAATTTCTACTCAAGAATTGATCTTAGTTCTTGTTTGAAGGCTGAAGTGGAAGCTCTTCGCTTAGGACTTCACACAACTTTACAAAACAACTTTCTTTCTTCAGAGGTTGAAACTGATTCCTTAGTTTTAGTGAATGAAATTTTGCAGGTTGACAGCGCCCCTTGGACCATGAGGCCGCAACTGAAGACGATTGCTACCCTCCAAAACTCATTCCAAAGCTGCATCATCTGCCATTGCTATGGAGAGTTAAACCAAGTGGCCGGTCCTTTAGCCAAATTGGGAAGTGAACAAGTCCTAACTGATCTTATCATTGATGCACTCATTTCAGATGACCTATTGGTGCTTCTACAACAGGATCAAACTCGAACATACACAAGAAGAATTAAGAGGATTTCCAATTAGCATATCTTATTGTCTTTTTATAAGCATTACGATAGCTATTCCATTTGTAAATGGAGGTATATGCTGTCATACTCTTTCCTCAACTAAGATTTTTTCCTGCCAGGAGTTTTCTAAACGGATGTTTTAAGGAGGTGGGGATATACCAGTCCAAGTCTTTTCGTTGGAAGGGTTTGGAGTTGACCATGTAGGTACTTTGCGCCATTTATTCATTAAGGAAATTTCAATTTGATAAAAAAAAAACGACTGCATGTTCAAGGTGCAATCACACATTAGACTACAACTATGTTCGAGATGATCCAGCCCTCAATCGCCCCAATTTTGGTCTGGGTATGATGGGCAGCCTCCCACCCCTTACCGCACAATAAAGAGTATGCCAATTCATATTGTACCAAGGTGTCCGTGTCACAATTCACAAAATATTATAAAATTGCAGTCCAATATTTTGGCCTTACAAAATGACTAACTATTAGGGGTGAACATTTGGATTCCGAATTCTGAAATACAGTGCATTTCGAATTTCGAAATTTTAAATTTTGACCGATTTTCGAATTTTTCTTCCGATTCGATTTCCAAAATAATTTCGGAAAGGATTCCAAATTCTTCCGAATTCCGAATTCTTACGATGCCCATCCCTACTAGCTATAATTGCCGACCCTCCCCGCCCCACTTTTGACTTGGATATTCACCCATAGCCCTCAAGGGCATACCCAATACTATATGAAATATTGGACTAATGTTTATAATACTTTATGAATTGTGACCATGACATCTGATCACCATAAGAAATGGCCTTACAAAATGACAAGATATCATCAAGACTTTAACAATCTTTATCCTCACTTACCAGTTGACAATTTTGCCTCCATATCGGAGTGACAGATTCGCCGGATGGGGAGAAAAACAAGACAGAGATTTGTCAACGTTTGAAAAAATTGGAACGGATCACTAAAGGTATATTTAACTATTCTAGAAAACCAAAATAGTCACCGCGACAGGATACACAATCAAAATAATTTATAGGCCATCTTCTAGCCTTGTATTATTTCAATATTTCTCCCCTTCTAGCCTTGTATTATTTATAGGCCGCGTTTACTAGAATTTTATTAGATTTTTAATAAAATTGGAATTGAATTTTGATTTTAAGAAGGTATAAGAACTTAAATGATTGGATTCCCGTGCTAAAAGATAAAATTTTATCCTCCATACTTTGTATCTAGATTGATTAGGTTCAAAAATTCTAACCGTGACCGTTCAAATGATGTGAGCCCCTTGTACTATACATATTGATCAACTTACACTCCTGTGCTTTCAAAAGAACCAATTTACCCCATTGTACTTTCATAAAAAGAATCTTCACCCCATAAATATTTTGTTATCTTATTATTTTTTTACTAATGACCAAAAGATCCTCCACGCGGGCTCATCAAATTCACGGCGGAGATTATTTTTTATCTCAAATTTACGTAGAAGATTATTTACAGAGAGAAAGTAGGTTCAATTATATTTTTATCTCAGGTTTACGTCGAAGATCCTTAAAAGAAATAAAGGACAATTTGGTCATTAGTAAAAAAAATAATAAGAAAAAATATTTATGGGGTGGAGGGCCTTTTTATGAAAGTACAAGGGGATAAATTGATTCTTTTGAAAGTACAAAGGTCGAAGTTGATCGATGTGTATATTACAAGGGAGTAAATGGACTTTAACTCATACATTGTCATTTTGGGCAAAAGAACCATAACTCGAACTCATACATTTTCATTGGTCAAGATTAAAACTTGACACCAATTTCAGAATAACACCGATACTATTTAGACACCGTTGATGAAAAATGATAGATGTTCATGACTTTTTTTATAATTTTTTTATTCACCTATCATTTCACATTTGTTAAAATGCTAGAGGAGATGAAAAATCATATTGACTTAGTGATATTAATTTCAGAGTAATCATGCATAAATCTCGACCTAAATAAAATAACCAAAGTGCTAAGTCAGGAGCAAAGCCATGTATTTCCCCGTGGTGGGGGGTGAGGGTGGGGGTGGGGGAGAGAAGGATCACTTATTTTTTGGGGGGTAAGAATTAAGATAATACGAAGGGCTAAAATAATAGTACAAAATTTAATTTGATCTGATGTGGGGCTGCATCTATTAGCTTAGGCGGGATCATTTTAATCATTTTAATTAATACATTTAATTTCAGATTTTTAGTTGAATGACTAACATTAAAATTAAGCACAATAAATAATAATTAAATATAGCGACATTTAGCACCTGAAAATTTATCATAGCAATTTTTTTAGAAGGGCAGTTTAATTTTTTTAAAAAATATAAAATATATGATCGATGACAATGGCTGGTACTGACCATCGGTAACCGATTACCTATATTTTACTGTACCGGTAATGATATACTTACCGATAGATCGTCACCCGGATGATATGGTAATCAAAACTTTTATTTCGTTAAAATTACAAATTTCAAAATTTTTGTATCCAGATGATTTCAAAATCTAGAGTTGTTTTGACTGACCTAACCATGATGTAATATTTCCAAGATGTTAATCAACAAGACCTATTTTTTATATATTATTATTATTATTATTTTTTAAAGATGGAGAGAGAAGGAGAGCAACCGGAAAACACCACAGGGGAGGAACATGGTGCTGCTGTAACACAGAACGAAATACTGGTGGAGGGCCAGTCAGCTGAGCATGCTGGAGGTGCTGGAGAAGCTGAGTGGACTCTGGTTACTTGGAGAAAACCAGTCCATCAACGGCTCGCACCTCTCACTCAAAAACCTCAGCAGTTGGCGAGGGATAGGTGGGAGCAACAGTTTGGTAGAATCAAAGAGATGAGGTCCAAACTGTCATCTCTATTCTTCACAAACATTCCACCAGCATGGAATGCAAAGCGGCTCGCCGGGGTATTCAGACCCCATGGACGCCTGTTTGATGTCTTTATTGCAACGAGGCTAGCGAAGAATGGCAAACACTTTGGCTTTGCAAGATTTGATCTTGCAAACAATGCTCAGGAGATAGCTGCGAAAATCAATGGTAGAGTTCTGGATGGCTACCACATCCAGGTTAATGTGGCCAGATACCGCGCCGGGAAACCCCTGCAGAAGAACCTGAAAAAGCAGGACAACAAAACCATGTTAGAAGATTTGAAGATAAAGGAGAAAGGTGAAGGCAGTATGGTAAGGAAGGAGATGACCTATGCAGATATTGTGAACCTGAAGGGGGACGCGGTACCCTCGATAAAACAGGGTAGCCTAACTCTCCACAATACTGATGAGGAGAAAATGTGGTTAAGAAAAGTGATCGTTGTGGATCTGAAGATGGGCGACTTGAATGAAATAGAGAAAATACTGATTCGTTCAAGCTATAGGGGCTGTAGCCTGAACCTCCTGTCCAACGACAAAGCTCTTATCCGGGGACTAAACAAGGAGCAAGGAGATAAACTTATCGAGTTCGGAAATCAGCAGCTGAACACACTATTCAAATCGGCAGCCTGGTGGGATACTGACCTAGAACTCGAGCAGAGATCAGTTTGGGTTCGCATACTGGGTGTCCCGCTAACATGTTGGAATGAACGGTGTATCACATGGATTGGATCTCAGCTGGGATCAGTCCAAAAGATTGATGAAGAAACCACTGCAAGAAGTAACCTACTTTGGTGCAGACTGCTGATCAAAACAGCATCAAGGAAGAAGCTGAGCGGTATAAGAGAAATTAAAGTAAATTCAAAGTGTTATCAGATAGAGATCCTGGAGGAGGAGGACATGGAGAATCTGGCAAACAGTAAAGAAAACCATGGCCTGCAGGAAGGAACACAGAAGTATGGCCCGCCCAAGGGATCCGCCGGTCATTGTTGAGGAAAAAGCCCTACCGGAAAACCCAACAACTCCGGTGACTTCAATCGTGAACAACGGATCCTCAGGGGCCCCACACCATGGAGCATTAATTGCAGAAGCTGAAGGGTTGTTTGATTTAAATATATTATTTAAAT
>JAOYMZ010086042.1:0-11121 GCA_025802335.1 Pinguicula primuliflora
AAATGACTTTCAAAACTGTTCTGAAAAATGGAGATCAAAATCATGAAGAAGAGAGGCTTGGCATGAGTTCAATGTTATCCCTTGTCTAGAGTTGACATAAAAACACTGTCCACCTACATGTAAGTCAAATGGAGAGGCCGTTATGATCTGTTCAACTCCACCATTGAGAGGAGACTACCCTAAACTACTCTTAAAAAAAGAGTGAGATGGAGTTAAGGCTTGGCTTGAGATCGCTATGAAAGCAGTTGCACCAGAATTGTGGTATGAGGTTGGAGAGTAGTTAGTCCCTAGAGAAGCAGGAGTTAGATTCAAAAGGGACACACTTAAGGCTGCTAGTGAAAACAGAACCGAAAGGGCAGATTGATGCACCTGTCCCATGACTATTTTCTGTCACCAGGAAAATACCCTCACTTATGCCTTTATTTGCATCATTTGGACACAATTGAGCACCACACACTGCTTTGTTCTGATTTTAACCTGATATTATTGGTTTTATTACTTGAGGACAAGCAATGTTTAAGTGTGGAGGAGTTTGATAAGCTAAATTCACATCCTATTTTACACCTCTTTAGCTTATCATTTTCTATCCTATTATGCTTAAAACATCTCATTTATACCTAATTTAGTGCACAATTGTGTTGAAATAGGATTGACAGGCCAAAACCAGGAGTTGGTGTAATTCTGCACAATTATCAGCAACTTATCGGCCAAAATGATCAAGAGTCAGTGCTGTTATTTTCTAGCAAGGATTTGGATTCATCTAGCGAGTTCCTAAGTCATTTATGTCTAGCAAGGATGCAGCAAGTCTCTCGAGCTGATGTTCTTATTTTCTGGCGAGTGAACTGTTTAAAATCTGGTCTGTGCATTCTAGAATTCCGAGCAGCACATCACAAGTATGGCTACATATATTCAACATTATAGTCCATGAATTTGTGCAACATCTGCTCGTGTGATATACAAACTTGGAGTCAAAGAAAATAGGGGACCGCAGAATTCTAGATTCGGCAACAAGATCAGCAAGGCTCAAAAGATGCTTTGCCAAATCTGGTAAAAAGATAGAAATGACATCTTTAGCCCTCCAATATGCACAACTTTTTAATGAGATCGAGGACGAGGCTGTAACTTCACGGACAGACAGTCCACAAGCTCAGCTACAAGTTCACTGAAGACCGCACAAGCAACCAAGGACACCGTGATGCATTTTGGAAGGATTCAAGTCAATACAATACAAGACTGGTGCAGTGATTGATCAACCCCTATATGGCTACACAACTTACAAACAGCTACAAGGTTAAATCTGCCATTTTACCAGAAGATGGTCCACGAGCTCACAAACATTTCATCTATTCACCACACCTTCATCTGGACCCGACAAGATCAACTTTGGGATCCATATGTAGCAAGGTGACTAACTGAATTAGAAAAGTCTGATTAGTCCCTACAGAAATTCTTATCTTTCAAACGGCTAGAAGGATAAATCTGAAATTGCACAGGAATGAATCCCTAAAGTAGAGAAACAACTTTCATTCAGCAACAACACACTTTGGAGGCCGCCAGGAGCATAAGAAGGCAAAAATACCAGCAACTAGTTCCAGCTGAATCTGTGAAGAGGAAGACCATTGATTTGAGCTGTTGCTGCACTTTTCAATTTGTTTTGGCTCATGCCTCGAGCATGAGCTAACTTTGTAGACTTGGGACTCAGTTGAGCCGAGCCTAAACAATGTTTAATCGCTTTTAATGAAGTTTTAGTTCGGGTTTTGCTGTGATTAATTTTGTTTCATGCTACGCTTAATGTTGGATGATTCGGCCAGATTTTTTGGGCACATTTAGGTGATTTATGTTTACTACGACAATATAGACTCATAAATTCTACGAAAGCATGTTACATACTGCTGTCCTTGGGATATTACCCCTAACTTGCAGTACGACATATAGGAACAAGACCATTGACGTTCTTCAATTGGCCGTCCTTTGGGTATTACCCCTAACCTACCTTTAAGTTGGATGAAATAATCCATACCTGGTAAAAGAGGATGAATTATGTTGGGTTCTGTGGGTTTTAAATAAAGCAAAATAGTAGCTAAAATGGATTTAAGACATAAACAGTGTTTAGGTGAGGCAACAGACTGAAGCCCTGAGTTATATCTCCATTTCGTGTCATATATCCCTGTGCATTGTGAATCTGGATTAGTTATCTCATAACAATTAATCTACACTTCCTTAACTTTCTGTAAAATTTTAGTTTGCATTAATCTGATTTTTAGATAAAAAGTTATGCACTCCTGAACTTTAGGTTACTTGATAGCTATTGATATATGTTGCATGAGATGAGTCCCTCCTTGTGGATCTGATCCTTGCTTCACTGCATTGTATTATAACTTGACCATGTGCACTTGCACGATTTTGTGATCAACGGGAGATGTGAGCGACGTCTCGCCCTTTCTGCAACGAACTTGTGCATGGCATGAAGAGCGGCACAAAGGCACGAGCTTGTCGGACTTGGTTCTAAAAATCTTGGCATGTCACTATGTCTATGTGGGGAGGCTTCATTAAGGATTGGAGGGCACTGACTTATCATAATTGACGTGGTCAACACATCCAGACATTGAAAAATTATGTAATCGGCGAAATTGGAGTGGGTGGGCTAACTGGCATGATTGACGGTGTGCGGCTCAAGTATGGAAATGTGGTTTCCCTCCTTCATTATTTAGCTAGAGCCCCCTTTACCTATAAAAGTGGAAGAACCTCATTTGTTCGGATTGTAACATAGAGTCGGCTAGAGGGAGATCGCCTTGTTTGATAGGGTTCTAGCTTTTAGGGTTCTCTTTGTTGCTAGAGTGCGGCGTGTTTGATCGACACACTGAGAGGTGCGCCTTTTTGATAGGGGTCTCATCCGATCGAGGTTGCGGGTTGTGCAACTCAATTACCTAGGGTATTTTCTTAACTTTGAAATGTAAGTCTTTTCATCCTACTCCTTGTGTTGTGTTTGGGTCTGGTTTGGGAGTTTGAACACTCATTGCAAAGTCCTCACGACAAAGGTGCGAAACGAAAAAGAGTAGCTAGGCTCACGGGGTTGTGCCCTGAACCTCAGCCGGTCAGCATGCGTGGGTCATCTTCCACATGGCCAAGTCGCTTGTGGAGCAATGTTTGAGCCACAATCCGATAACAGGGTATTATAGAAGGGAAAACAAGCAACGGCCATTATTACTTAAATTACTTTGCGAGTCCGAAGTGAAATTGTGTATCTTAGTTGTGCATGGTAAAATTTAGGTGTATCTAGAGAGAGTTTTACAATCCTTATATAGATGGAGTAATTCTAAGATACTTTTCCCAATTGTACCCAATATTACGACTCCAGCAATGTATAAGTAGCCCTTAATCGTCGTCAGGACCATGCAAAAACATGAGCTTTTTGATATCCAATGTATAATTTTTTCAATAGTGGGATCAATTCCGATCATCGTTGCCAGAATCAAAATATTGAGTACCATTTGGATAGTATCATTACGAACCTAACAATTTATGTATATATATATATAAATACATGTTCAACTTCTAAATTATGTTTATTGTCATCGCTTTTAAGGCCTATTTTGTGCGAGGTACTTATGATTCTAATTGTGCTTATAAGCATCTTTTAAAATAAAATGAATGTTTTGCGTAACACAAGTACTAATACTTGTTCTTTTTTTAGAACCTCTCTCTACTTAAAAATAAGCACATTATGAGATGCTTTTTTTCATTCTAAAAAATAAGCATGATATTTTTGTAATAATATTCAAATATAAATATTTTTATGACCAAATTAATCTTATCTAATATAATTTAATTAAATAGATGAAGGTCATTTTAATAATCTAATGTTATGTTTGTTATATATAATTAAATAAAATTTTAAATGATTATTTTTAAACACTTGCACAAAACAGCATAGGTTCTAAAAATAAGAAATAGTAGTAGAAGAAGTACTAGAAGAAGTAGCAGTACTTTTGCGCAAAACAGACCTTTAGTCAAAATTTACCCAAAAAATCTATACTCATTAATCGAAAATTTCGTACTCCAATTTGAGCAATGACCGGGTGATGATAAAAAAAGAAAAAAAATGACCGGGTGATGATGTCAGTAAAATCCCTCAATAACATGTCACTTTTAGTGTTTGTTTTGTACCTCTACTTAATTTTTCCTTTTACTTCTCATTTTCATTCTCATTCTCCTTTTCATTCTTCTTCTCCTTTGGAACTTTTAGAGTGTTTGCCAAACTTTTAAAAAAAATAGATAAAATCTCCTTCTACTTTAGAAGAAAAAGGTAAATTCATTAAATTATTTACAAAATTGTCATTAAAAGTAGAAGTGGAAAAAAAAGTAGCCACTTACCTACTTCTCAAAAAAGGAGAGTTTGACTTAAAAACTGGAGAAATAGAAGCAGAAGTAGAGTTTTAAAACACTCATTTTGAAATAATCTTGAAAAAAAGGAGAATGAGAAAATTAATCTAAAAAATAAATGGTACAAAACAGGCACTTAGCCTCATTAATCTAAAAAATAAATGGTACAAAATAGGCTGTGTTTAGCAAATCTGGCTGATAATGTGACTGATGACTGATAAGGCGACTAGTGACTGATAAGATGACTGTAGACTGATAAGGTGACTGATGAGGTGACTGATAAGGTGGTCTGATAAGGTGACTGATTTGATTAGACTTGTTTTGCAAATTTACCTGATAAGGTGATTGATTTTCGTAAAATAACATAAATGACATTATTTTAATTGTTATTGTATTTTTTAATAATATTATATATTATAATTATTATTAAATAAAAATTGTTTTTACCTTTAATAATTATAATTTATATTTAAATAAATAGTTATACTTTAAATATTAACAATAAATTTTGGAACAATGAAAATAATATAATCATGGTAGAGACATGTAGGTATATAAAGTCAAGGGTAAAATTGGAATGAAAGACTTATAAGTTACCTTATTTTTTAATCAGGTTGAAAAAATGACTTTTCAAATCAGTCACCTTATAAGCCAGAAGGTGGACGTTCACGTAACAGACTTATTTTGTCAAATTGACTTATAAGGCAGAATTGGCTGATAAAGTACTTATAAGGTGACGCTAAACACAGCGTATATTAACGAGGTCAATTTAGGCAGGAAAAGATAACCATAGTCTGAATTAAAAACTGTGCATGATGAAATAATTGTATAGCACCAATTCACCTGCACCAAACCTGAGATAATTTTTGGTGCTAAAGAGTAAAGTCTAAACCAGTTAATTGGGAGAAAAAAAAGTTAATTGAGAGAAATACTTCATAATTTCTTCCAAAATTTGATGGGAATTTTTTTATATAATAGAGGCAAAACGCCGAATCAAAAGTTTATACATCACATTTAGGGTGGACTAAAAAATCGTTCAGGAACGAACTCAGCTAACGTAACCCGGCGTCTTTGATTTGCTATAAACCCCGTAGACCCCACCTCAGCTGGGCCAGAGAACCAGAAAGAACGCTTCGAGCAGCCTCTCGGATCCTTTGATCTAACCACCTCGCAAACATGCTGTGGACCGGAACCTGCCACTATCCCACTCCCTGAATACGGAAGGATGCATCCTTCAGGGACCTCCAACTGTTGAGTCTCGATTCCCTGCTCTGCACTACCCAAACAAGAAACGGCTGCCAGGAACGGATCATCAACAAACTTGTGCACAGAGTAAGCAGGAATAGAGAGACCCTTCTTGGCTAGAACTTCAGCTTCAGCAACAGCTTGTCTCCGGCTGTGGGAAATGGTGCACTTGCCAGACGACTCTAGAAGATCTTGTACTAGCCTTACTAGTTCACAATTCCTGACATCCTTCCGAATACGAGAGATTAGATCTAGAGCCACTTTACAGTCGGATAAAACTATAACCGAGCTATATAACTGGTCCTCTAGCAGCTTGAGTCCATGAAATACAGCCCAGAGTTCGGCAGTGACCACCGAACACATGCCAATGTGTCGACTAAACCCTGACACCCAGGCCTGATTTCTATCCCGAAGGACTGCTCCACATCCCGCAGAACCCGAGTGTCTGCATACAGCGACATCCACCACAAGCACAAGATCCGTAGAGAAGACTGGAGCATCATTCAAGGAGCATTCCATCCCTGCTCTTCTCCCAATCTTCTTGGCAAGAGATGTGCTCTGAGTTAGTACATATTGCGACTCCCTAAAAAATGCACAGATGGCCGAAGCGATACTCCAATGGTGTTGGCTCTTCCCTCGAAAGATTTCTTCATTTCGATTTATCCAGAGGCGCCAACACGTAGTGGCAAAGGCAACCTGCCAATTGGGATCATGATCAGAACACAATATACAAAAAGACACTCATTCAGCATGATTGTGTGAAGTGTAAAACATTGGAAGCAAAGTAGGAAAAAGGGTCTCCCAAATCCATTTGCTTCTCGGATAGTCTCCTAGTATATGTAGAATAGTTTCGGATTTCTGGCAAATCATCCATACCATAAAGCCCCATGGAGGACCTATTGGATGGAAAATTTTCAAATGTTGATTTATGTATGGGATTTATGTAACGAATTAAATCTTGACAGTATATTAAGCCGCACCAAAAAATTTGAAAAAAATTCGATACCTCAAGAACAAAACAAAAAGGAAACTGATAATGAATTAATTAGCAGGGAATTGTTTCTGGATTCAGCTCGTGCATTTTGTACCCGTCAACGCGCTACTGTAATCCGCGATCCGCAGGTTCTTCAACCTCCTTCCCAACTATCAGTTCGACTACTCATATTTTATTCTGTTTTCGCCATTCATTTCGAAGTACCAGCTGCGATGACGGTGAGTATGCATACTAATCAGCTCCATCTTTTTATAGTTTCTTGTTTTTAACCATTTGATTGACTGGTTACTTTTCTTGGTATGAAATTGGATGATTTTTCCTTCTATGTCATTATTCTTTAGTTCTTTCGATTTGTATTGAGTTTTGCTGGTTTCGACGGTTCGCTTATGGATTTTTTAGTTGAATGAAGTATCTGATTCGAATGAAGTTTTATGGAGGGGAGGCAGATAATTCTTTCAAAGCTTTGGAATTCTAACAAGTGTCGGTTTTGTTTTATTTTAGTAATCTCGGTTGGAAATCATCATAGTTATTGGGGATCCGCTGAAACTGATTCACATCAGCTTTGTAATCAAGAATGTCTTTGATAATGTTTTTTTAATAAGTATATGCTGGGTAATGTGTTGCTTGTGTCTGGTTGTATTCTTCTTTAGGTTTGATATCCTGCTGTTGTACTACTTTCATTTGATCCGGATTGCATTAGTACTATATCCTGATATTGTATTGCTTTCCTTTCATTCGAATTACACTACTACTGTATTGGATAGATCTACAGATCGCACTTTAGGTTCAACAGACTAGTAGGTTCGTTTCACACTTTATAATCTCAAGTTCCTATTACTGCCCCAAATCTTAGTAGTTCAATAGACCACCAGAAAAAGATGTTCAAAATAAACCAAAAAAAACAAAACATTCGGCTATTCCAATGTATTTATTTGGATATTATCGTGCTGGATCTCTAGCTACATAACTCTTTGGTAGTGTGTCATGTTGTTGGTGCATCCTTATTGGGTTTTATTATTATTTTCTTGATAGGCACCTCCTTATTGGGTTTGATGAGTAGTTATTGACAGTTATTGTACCTCTTTGCTGAATGAAAGCATTCTCAAAGAAAAATGTAGTTTGGGACTTTTCATTTGTTCTCTGTGTATATATCATACACAGGACTGGACGACCTTGAATCAGTTAAAAACTACCTGATTTATACATATGCCAATTTTTTACATATGATTTATACACGGTTGGATGTTTTTTTCTGTGAAGTAATTTGGTATTGGCTGATTTATGAATATTAGGTGAGCTGGTTTGCTTTAAGATGATTATTTACCTAATAGTTGTTACTTGTTTTTATGTAGATAAAGACCGTCAGGGTCAGCAACCTCTCACTGGGAGCAAATGAGCGTGATATCAAAGAGTTCTTCTCTTTTTCTGGTGATGTCGAATATGTTGAAATGCAAAGGTAACCTTTAAGTTGGCTTAGTGATTCATGCGATATAATATTATGTTTATTATGCTTATGTGCACATGGTTGCGACCACTTTGATGCTGAACATTTTCTATGCTCATGTAGTGCTACCGAACGATCGCAAATTGCATATGTAACTTTCAAGGAAACACAGGGAGCAGAGACTGCAGTTCTTCTTTCTGTAAATATTCCTCTTATGATTTTAGAATGCTTCATCGTCAGTCTTTTTGATGCCTTGTTAATGTTCACTGTACTTTTTCCATCTGTTTCTCATGCTGCCTCATCAGGCTTAAATGAACCTGATAGCGTGTTGTATTTATTAATTTTCGTGGCAATTTTGTTTCCATCATCTATTTCATAATAATTCTTTCTTCTTCTTAAATTGGAAATATGACTCTCAGTTTGCTGAACTTCTGGAGTAATCGGCAACTGTTGATTTCTGGAGACGATTTATTTGTTCCTAAAACTAATGCCTGATATACTAGGAAAACGTCATCCTTATATCTTGGTACCTAGACTAAAGATCAGGTGATCAGTGTCCATGTTTGAATCACCTTATTCGACTTGCTGTTGCATTTCTCAATCAAAAAAATGGTCAAGAACCAAATAGGGGTTGAAAAGTTAAAGAATAGATTGGTATAATCAAATCTGGCAGTTTTCCGCATGTATTTATTGGAGAATGATAAAGTGTGTACCTGGTCATGTACTTTTTGGGTGGAAACTGAACTTCTCTTATTACAAGTCAGAACTAAGACTTGTTTCATGTATATCTCAGGCTTATCTGTTTGTTTAAGAAATTTTAGAGCTAATAGCTATAGCTGTGCACCACGGCACCACTTCATGAAGCTGTACCATGTGACAAATTATGGTTTTTCAAGTGATAAAAGGATTGTTTATCCTTTGTTTTATTGTTTATCATCTAGTTCGCTGTTATGTTGGCATCAATCAATAAATTTTAGGTTTCGTTTCGGAAAAATAAGGACCAACATTAGTGTAATTGATGCTCCAATATTTTAGGCCCCAAGGGTGCATATTTGACTTCCCATTGAAGTTTTATTTACTTACATGAGGTTTTAAAAGGACAAACTTGAAATGAGCACTCATGGGTACTACTTCCTTACATTTTCATCATACTCAGGGGGCTACCATTGTCGATATGACGGTGGACATTCAGCTGGACCCAGAGTACAATCTTCCTCTTGCTGCCTCTGCACCTTTACTGGTAAAGAATGACTTCGGATAAGTTTTTTAAGTCATAAATGGCATTGTTGAAGTTAAGTGCACCTAAAACTCCCATATTTAGCAGCCATCGGACAAACATGCTGTTGGGGGGGCTGATTCTGCGTTCCGGAAAGCCGAGGATGTTGTGAGCAGCATGCTTGCAAGGGGCTTTATATTGGGCAAAGATGCAGTTAACAAGGCAAAGTCCTTAGATGAGAAGCACCAATTAACCTCCACAGCCAGTGCTACAGTTGCATCCATTGATAAGAAAATTGGACTGTCTGAGAAGATAAGTATGGGTACCTCTATTGTGAATGAAAAAGTACGTGTAGTAGATGAGAAACTCCATGTTTCAGAGAAGGCCAAGACTGCATTTGCAGCTGCAGAGCAAACGGTTAGCAGTGCTGGCTCAGCTATTATGAAGAACCGATATGTTCTTACCGGCACTACATGGGTAACTGGTGCTTTTAACAAAGTCACTAAAGCAGCTGGAGATGTTGGACAGAAAGCCAAGGAGAAAGTTGTAACAGCTGAAGACGAGCAGAGAAGAAAAATGGTGGATGACTTTGCTGAAGTTCATTTAGCAGAGTCTCCGAAAGCATCTGATCTAGGAGAGCACCATTCTTGTAAGCCTGCTCCAGCCCAAGGCTTGATTCTCTGATCTCTTCTTCCATAAACACACTTTCTGGATATTACATGATCGATGATCGTGAGGGCTTTGTTCAGTACACCATTTACAGCTTTACGAATTGCAATCAGACATCCGAGTCAGAAGTCGAATCCAACAAATAGGTTATTGATTATGAAAAGGTTACTTGTGGTTATATTCGAGCGTCACTGTGAACTTGTGGTTATATTCGAGCATCACTGTTAAACCCTAAACCAATAAATTTAACCACACTTATTCTCGCCAAATCCATCTACGACTGTACGGAAATACGGTGACTGAAAAATTGAAAATCTGCATTTTTTTCGGTTTCGTTTTTCCAATTCTTCATCCTTCCCGCCTCAACGACTGGTCCAAAAATATATTCAGAGAGAAAGAGAGAAAGATCATCGACAGACCCGTGAAAAGTGTGTATTTTAAGTTGGTTTATTTATTGAATGTGCGTTTGACTCCGAGTTCTAGCTGATTTATGGCACTATCATTACAACAAGAGATGAGTCATGTATTTTCTTGTGAGATTTACACTTCCGTATGTTATTTACAGTTGGATCACTTCATTACATTGTAAGAATGAGAGCGTGAAAGTGAACGCATAGTTTCGTGTCTCACACGACAAATTGTCGTTCACTCATTCAGTCTTAATACGACCAATATCGTCGTGATACCCGACTCTATGATTTCATTTCATCACATTTACATACGTTGCTCTGTTTGGGAGCGTGAAAGTGAACGCATAATTTTGTGTCTCACGCGACTAGTCATCGTTCACTCATTCGGTCTTTCCACGACCAATGTCGCCGTGATACCCACCTCTATGAATTCACCACATTTACATATGTTGCTCTGTTTTCTATTATTTGCAGATGAGACTCTATTTTATAAGATTGTAAATTTTTTGAAAGTAAAGGATCACCCGGATATTATAGCTGCAGACGCCGAATGTAATTTAAGAGCTGCTCAAATCGGGGAGGGCATATTGTTTGCACCTCTGTTAGATCTCATGTACAACAGATTCGAACTCAGTAAAGATGATCTAATTTTGCATCACAATCCCAACAGGAAGTGCGACCATGCTGAGTCTACAATTTTCTTGCATGATGACGGCGATGTTTTGGGATTTTTAGGCCAACGTGAGAACGAGAATTCAAC
>JAOYMZ010086053.1:0-11121 GCA_025802335.1 Pinguicula primuliflora
AAGTTCAATTTTACCCTTATAATTCGATTAAAATGGTATATTTTAATCATATAAATAATTTTTAAGGGTAATATGATTTTACATATGTATTTTATTTATTTTCAAAAAAGTCACCGCCTGCTTTTCGATCGCAGAAGCATCTCCTCCTCTCCTTTTGGATTATGGCTTAAAACTGCGTTTCAACCGCTGAAGTAGAAGCAGAAGCAGTTCTAACAAACACTCAAAAAAATAAAACTACAGTGCAACCACCATAAGCAGCTTTTATAAGCGGTCTGAATATTGCACGACATGACATTACATGTACAAATATCATACACAACCTGTATCCATATCACTATAACACGACATCACGCCTCGATTTTATCTATTTCAACGAGATATGATAAAGATTACAATTTTAATAACTATCAATGGACACATGCATGACCTAAATTAAGACTCGTACACCAACATAAAATGTTAACTTACGTTCCAAACTTATATCTTCCTCATGATTTCCAACATTCAATATTTTCTTGTCGTAGACGAGGTCTAGAACGTCAACAACGACAAGGAGTGAGGGTTCTTTACCGATGCTTCATGAATCACCTTTGAGTTTTTTAGGTTTTGGTTCATCGTCGTTGAGATTTTCTCCATAATAACTTTTAATCATGTTGTGTTTCTTTGGTGTGGGCAAAATATTACAATGAAAATGGAGGCGATGGTTCTCGATTTTGCAACAAAGAGTGTGAAATGGTAGTAGGAGATGAAGAGACGTATATTTCCGACAAAGGAAATGTAGGGACAAATCAGTAATCTGATAATTTTATTCAATTTGGGTAAAGTTACATTTTTTTAAAAAATTTTTATTGATGATGGTCAACCTTCTCAAAAAATTTCTAATGCTAATGTTTGTACAAAAAATACTGAAAATAAAATTTCTAACTATTCTACGAGCTATGTATGCATTAGCCTTCTCCCATTGTGTGGATTAGTTCCTTAGCAGCCCATGCTCATCTTATGTGGCCCAGAGATTTTTCCATGGCCCATTTTTTGTTCACCAACTTCTTAGCTTCATCTCTTGTGACCCACATATTTTTCCATGGCCCATTTAGTTTTAGGGCCGCATCTCCTTGGCTTCATCTTTTCCATTGTCCCTTGTTCCTTTTGCTTCCTTTACTCAATAACCAACTTTTGTAACAAATCAGCTTTTGCATCTCCTTAGCTACAGCGAAAGCAAACCAGGCAGACATCTCTCCAGCTTTTGGACGAGGATCTTCTGTAGACCTCATTCATCCATGTCTCATCATTTATACTTGTTACAGTTAATTGTCCTGCACTGGTTACAAACAGATAAATGGACTGGTATATAATGATATGTGGTGTTTTACTCTATTGCCTTGGTACATTGGCTTTTAAGAGTGTAAGCCCACGTTCATTATATACTGGATCGGGTCTGTTCTAAATTTCAACTTGGTATCAGAGCTTACTATGGTCTAACGACCGAAAAAAAAGATCTATGGGCCCTCTATACACCTATCCACACAAAAAATTGGAAAAAAAGGGTAGACCCAATAACACAAGCTACATAAAGACCACGATTGTTGATGGACCTATAGCCTCTGAGGTTAATTGGGCTAGCCCAGATAATATAAATAATCAAGTCTCAACCGGGCTTGCCCAGTTGGACTTGCGGGAGGGTGTTAGAGTTAATTGTCCCACACCGGTTACAAACAGATAAATGGACTAGCATATAATGATATGTGATGCTTACCTCTATTGCCTTGGTACCTTGGCTTTTAAGAGTGTAAGCTCACGTTCATTATATATTGGCCCACGTGTACACACACGCATGGGTCCGAACCCACCGGGTCGGGTCAGTTTCAAATTTCAACTATCTTATCACGTTCATAGGTCATGGAACGTGAGTTTTATTTTTTCTCGTTTTCAGTTCGTGTCCTGTAGGCTATATGATAGCCAAACTTCTACTTCAATAAATAGAAAAATTATCTCAGAGAATTTCGTCATTCAAACCTTAAATCCAATTCCTAACAGATTCCACTTAAGTTCTGATCCACGGTTACCACAAAACCACGCTCTATATCACCGGTCCTAGCTTCTTCCACTTTTCTTCTTGTTTCCCCTGCAAAAACTGGCAAAGATGATAATGAAAATTGCTTCCTGATGGCTGCGGATTTTGGATCTATGTAGACACCTTCTCCTATATATCTCCATGGCATGTTCACAGGTTAGGAATAAGTGACTGGCTGTCTAGTAGTCTTTGGCACACCACACACATGTTTTAACTGGCTCCTTAACATGAACTCCTCTTGCCTAGAAATTTTCTAGAGTTGGATTTCTATTCTGAAGCAATCTCCATAGAAAAAATTGGATTCTTTTTGGTGCAATCCTGTTCCATGCTTTTGTCAACTTCTTTCTGTCGTTTGATTGTTGTGTCCTTGAGTTCTGAATGTATTTGTATGCCGAACTACATGAAAACTTGCCTGAAGCCTCAAGGCTCCAGTTCTAAGAGTCCCCCGATTCTCCTACAAAACTACTTCCTTGGGTAATAGACAGCAGTTGCTGCAGTTTTTCTTTTTCCCACACACTAAGTGGTCTTCCAAAAATCTAAGGTCGTCGCCCACATGATCAACTTCACGATTTTGGTTTCTCATACACTAGTACTTCAGGGACATATAATTGTCATTAGCCAATCGGTGTAGTTCACCGAACATCAGTGCTATTAGCCTATCTTCAGACCATCATGTTTTCCAGAGTAAAGTGTTGTCTCTAGAGCTTACTGTCGCTTGTGTATTATTATAGAACCAGCTTGCCTCTGTTGACTGAGTCCAACAAAATCCTTTCATTAATATTTGAAGTATATAGTTTTTAACATCCCTAACCCTCTAATGACATTTCCTATCCAACGATTCCTAAAATAGGAACCTCTATTAGGTACTCCTAAAATAGATGTACCTAATACAGGTTTTAGAAGTGGGTTTCTCAATCTCTTGTAACCATTCTAAAGACTTGACCTGAAATAGGCGTACCTAAGTGAGAGTAGAAAAGCCTAAAAAATAGATGTACTACCTTTAAATGAGGCTAGTACCTAAGCGTTGGGACTTACATAGGATAACTCCTACCCATCCGAACCCCACTTGGTGAAGCGGGTAAATCATCCGGCCTCATCAAAATCCTTTACGACAAACCTCTGGGAAAGAGGAAAATCTGGAAAAGTAATGAGTATGACACCCAACTTGCCTCTTTTTACAACAAGCATGTGAGTGTGTGCCTTCTCCCGTGAGTGCCTATCTATGTGCCTTTTCCTAACCCTAAACCAGCTTTGGTACTCATGTGAAATTCCTACCTGTCGACTCCAGTTCTAAACCTATTGGAATTGCATCTTAGCGCTGCTTTAAACAACCTTTAGACATCCGCACATTATAAATATAGCCTGCATACTGCTCGTGTGGACTTCTCTTTGGGACTCATGCATCAGCCATATCTCTCCAATAACACAAGCACCAAAAGAACGAAACTGTGATTAAGCAGGCAAATTGTGTGCGAAAGACTTACCTGTTTCCTCTAACCAGTTAGCGATCTCTTGCATTAAGTTGCCTGCTGGTGGTTGCAACTCACAGATAGATGCAAAATGGGCCCATACCCACATAGCTATCTCACTTTGCACAAATAAATGGTCTATGGATTCAGCGTGTGATTGCTAGCAGCAGCAACACTTAGAGGTTAGGGAAATTCCTTTTTCTTGGATTTTGGCATCCACAAGCAAAATTTGATACAACACTCTCCACAAGAAAAGGTTGATCTTTATGGCGAGATTTGTGTTCCAGATTATTTTGTAGATCTGGTTTGAGTTTCCACTTACTCTAATAAGTTATCACGCAGACTTGTTGGTGTAAGCCCCTGTTGTTTGAGGCTCCGAACATGGGGTATGTTTTCCAATAAAAATCTTGGTTTGCAAAATCTCATTTGATATGTGACTAGGGATTAAATCTCTTAGGCACATAGGGATCCATGGATTGCTATAAATTATTATTTAACTGATAAGGATGGTAGGGTAGCATGAGCTCTATTGTCTATTGGTTTTCCCTCCATCCATTTGTCATACAAGAAGCTTATGATTCCTTCCCCCATCATACATTTAGTATTAATTTTCATGATCTCTCTATGTTTGGTAAGTCTCTTCCATCCATGTGAATGATGAGACTTGATAGGAGCTATGGCCGGGCGGCTATCTTTGCAGTATTTATTATGGATGAACTTAAATAGACGGATTTCTCTTTTCTACAGTTCCACCATAATTTCATACCTATCACATTGTAGAGATCTTGGAGTCTCCTGAGTCCTAGTCCTCCCTCGTATAGTGGGCAACATACTTCTTTCAGAGATTTCTAATGTAACTTTTCTTGCCTTCTTCTTCTCCCAAAAAAAGGTGGAGAATATTTTTCAATTGTTTTAATAATGCTTTTAGTGGGTGCGATAATGGAGATTTGATGAATTGGGATACTGGAAAGTGTTGATTTTAGTAGGATTAATTTTTGTCCTTGACTTGAGTATTTCGGACACCATCCATCCATTTTCTTTTGAATTTTAAGTATCATTGGAGTGAAAAGTGATGATTTTTTCCTTCCACTGTAGAGGGGTGTTCCTAAATATGTCATTGGTAACTGAGATTGTTTTAAACTAGTCCATTGACATATTAGATGTGTGTTTTTGACCTTGGAGCTTTATTTGATATTATGTAAGCGCCTTTTGTGATGTTTATTAATTGTCTAGAACATTGTTCATATTGTTTGACTGAATTGAAGCATGTTTGCAATGATCTTTTTGTTCCTCTGGTAAAGATTATGATGTCATCAGCATATGCAAGATGAGAAATGTTTTGACATCCTAGAGGTACTTTGTAAGAGCACCAGGGTTTAGTTTCCATCATATGGTTAAGGTTTCTACTTAACACTTCTAAGGCAATGATGAAAATGAGTGGAGAGAGTGAGTCTCCTTATCTTAGTCATCTCGAAGATTTGATGTAGCCATTTATTTGATTGTTTGTTAGTATAGAGAAGGAGCAATTAGAGATAACTTGTCATCATATCATGCCAATAAAGACTTTTAAGAAATAAAAAAAATCGAAAGACGAATATGATAAAGTACCAGAAGACTCTATCAAAAGCTTTGGTCATATCAAGTTTTATGGCCACATTGAATCCTGTTTCTTTTATCAAGGTAGTAGAGCATTTCTTGAGCAAATAAGATGTTGTTTGTTATTAGTCTCCCTTTAACAAAACTACTTTGTTGTGGAGATATAATATCAGGAAGGACCGTTGGAAGTTTTATGGACAAAATTTTTGTAATGATTTTATTTTTAAAGGAGCATAAGCTTATGGGTCCAAGGTCATTACATTTATTAGGGTTAGAGATCTTTGGAGAACACTCCATCAACGGAAGGCTCCCATATCATCTTATCCTTTTGCAGTAACACAGGAGTAGCAAGTATTGCATTTTCCACACCTACTGGCAAATGAAGATTTAATATATTCCAACACTGGTTTTCCCATACATTTTCAACAGTTTTTGTGATACAATCAACTTGCAAGAGTGTACCAATCTGGCCCAATGTTAATCACTTATCCCACCAAAAATTTATGCTTCGACCATCCCCAACAAACCACCTGGAATTTGTGAGCATAACTGATCTGATGGATACTAAATTCCTCCAGATATGAGAACCTTTTTGTCTCACTCTCATTGTACAAATATCTTCCTTATCACAATACTTCTTAAGCATGAAGTCCGCCCACAAAGATACCCCTTCCGTAGACGCCACCATGGTTTCATAGCTGCTGCTATACATATGTCTTGTAATCTACATATTCCCAAACCTCCTTCAGTATAAGGAAGACATATTTTCCTCCACGAAACCCAGTGCATTTTCTGTCTTCCCTCATATTCTCCCCACAGAAAATCTGCAAAGATTGTCTCCAACTTTCTCAGAATCCGTTTACTGGGTAGCAACGACATAAACTGGTATAATGGTAAGCTCGAAAGAACATGCCGAATAAGTATCAGCCAATCACTCATCGATAAGTATTTCGTACTCGAAGTTCTCATTCTACATTTAACCTTTAGAATCAGACTTGTAAAAAGGCTGGAGAGCTTTCTCCCTTTATATAGAGGAACCCCCACGTACACATGAGGTAGCCTGCTATGCTGAAATCCTATCCAACTCGCAATATCATTTACCAGCCGTGCATCTGCTCGATTTGAAACAAAAAAAAACTACTTTTACTGAATTTATTTTCTGATCAGACTCGGTTTCATAGATTTTTATCAACTGAAATACTTTATGCAGAGATTGTTGGGTCCCTTTCATAAAGATCAGGACATCATCAGCGAAAGCAGGAGGAGAAATCTTTTGCCACCCCCTCGGAAGCTTGAATGCACAATTAGAATGTTTCTGCATTAAATCATTTAACCCTCTGCTGAACACATCAGAGGCTAGAATAAAAAGCGAGGGCAACAGTGGGTCTCCTTGTCGAACCCCTCTTATAGACTGAAAAAACCCAAAAGATTGGCCATTACACAACATTGAAAACGAGTTATTTGATAGAATTCTCCAGACCAAATCAATGAAGATTTCTGCAAAAACAAACGCACGAAGGACTTTGGTAAGGAACAACCATGACACTCTATCAAAGGTCTTTTCCATATCCAACTCAATAGAAAGATTTGGGCTAGCTTGCCTACGATCTAGAGAGTAGAACAACTCATGGGAAAGCAGAGTGTTGTCTGAGATAATTAGTCCTCCTAGAAACCCACTCTGCTGTGGTGAAATCGCACTTGGCAGAATAGCAGCCAAACGTGTAGCAAGAATCTTAATGAATATCTTTCCCAGAAAATTGCATAGACTGATGGGGCGAAATTCTAGGATAGACCGTGGATGTGCCACCTTCAGAACCAGGCACAGAAGGGTTTCTGTAACTATTTTGGGAAGCTCATGGCCTGCGAAGAAGTAGAGTACTACTTGAAGGAAATCAGCCGCTATTATAACCCAGCAACTTTGGAAGAATAGGCTCGGGAATCCATTCGAACTTGGCGCACTGTCCTTGTTCTTTGCAAATACTGCTTGCTTAATTTCAACCTCTTGTGGCCATGCTATGAGATGAGCATTCATTTCTGCCATGACAAGTCTAGGAATCAACTTCAGTAATTGAAAATCCAAGTGTGAGGTCTTTGAAGTTAACTGATTCCGAAAATGTTCAACCAACTTTGCAGGAATTTCCTCTGAAGTGGCATTAGAACCATCCAAGGCAATCAGAGATAACATAGCAGATTGTTGCCTCTTTATTTTGACAGTACGATGAAAAAAGCAGTGCTTCGATCTCCATCATGTAGCCACTTAATCCTCGCTTTTTCTTTCCACACACACGAAGTCCATCATGTGGTTCTCGCCTAATGTGTCCCAACCCATGGCGTCTGATATTGAACATATTATGGGACATTTCCTCTACCAAAAGATGCTTAGTGAGCTGAGTTTTAGCCAAATATAACTGTTCCATATCACTGCCATCACTAGTCGGATCATATCTATTTTCCAAACTCTCCAGCCCTGTATATGCACAAGATATTTTTGGAAGAAGGCAGCAAGCCAGTAATTGCTGCACAAAAGAGATTGAATCTAGTGATTAAGGAAGATGTGAAAAAGGAAGTGTTGAAGTGCTTGATGCTAGAGTGATTTATCCCATTTTTGACAGTACATGGATCAGCCATGTGCAGTTTGTTCCCAATAAAAGTAGATTCACAACAAAATTGAATGAAAACGAGGAGCTGATCACATCTAGACCAGTCACAGGATGGAGGATATGTATGGATTACACAGAGTTGAACAAAGCAACAAGGAAGGATCATTACCCCTTACCTTTTGTGGATCAAATGTTTGATAGACTCTCTGGTCATGAGTCCTATAGCTACTTGGATGGATATAGTGGATATAACCAGATCATGGTAGCGCCTGAAAATCAAGAGAAGACCACTTTCACATGCCCATATGACACTTTTGCTTTTAGAAGAATGCCCTTTGGTCTTTGCAATTCCTCTGCCACCTTTCAAAGGTGTATGATGACCATATTTTTTGACATGATAGAGGAGATCATTGAGATGTTCATGGATGATTTTAGCATTTTTAAGATAGCTTTGAGCTATGCTTAGAAAATTTGTGCAAGGTGCTAGAAAGGTGTGAAGAAGTGCAGCTTGTGCTTAACTGGGAGAAGTGTCATTTCATGGTCATATAAGACATTGTACTTAAACATAAGGTATCTAGAAGAGGCCAAGAAGTGGACAAGGCCAAGATTGAATTGAATAAGAGTTTGCCTCCTCCAATGACAGTGAAAGCAGTCTGAAGCTTCCCAGGACATGTTGGTTTTTATAGAAGGTTCATTAAGGAATTTTCACTCATTGTCAAGCCTTTGTGCCATCTACTTGAGAAAGAAGCAGAGTTTAAATTCACTAATGAATGCCTGAAATCTTTTGAAGAGCTGAAAAAGCAACTGATATCTGCCCCTATCATGACAACACCTGATTGGAGCCTGTTTTTTAAGATTATGTGCGATGCTTCTGATGTTGCTGTGGGTTCAGTATTAGGGAAGCGCAAGGAGAAGAAATTCCAAAAATCTACTATGCAAGCAGGATGCTCAGTGTTGCTGAATTGAACTATACCACAACAAAAAAGGAGATACTGACTGTGATTTACTCTTTTCACAAATTCAGACCTTACATTCTGGGGACCAGAGTTTTGGTGTATTCAGATCATGCTGCAATCAGATACTTGATGAGCAAAATGAATGTCAAGCTGAGGCTGATCAGATGGGTCCTTCTACTGCAAGAGTTTGACATGGAGATCAAAGACAAGAAGGGAATAGAGAATGTGGTGACTGATCATCCCTTGAGGCTAGAAGACAGCATCACTGCAATTCCAGAAGCTACCCCTATTCTAGATTCATTTCTTGATGAGAAAGTATTCTCTATCTCCACTACACAGGTGTCATGCTATGCGGATTTTGTTATTTATTTGTCTTGTACCATGCTACCATTTTGCATCTATCAGCAAAGGAAGAAGTTCTTCCATGACCTCAAGAATTATTTTTATGAAGAGTCCTTCCTCTACAAGATCTGCTTGGACCAGATGAGCAGAAGGTGTGTTCCAGAGGAAGAGATAAGCTCTATTCTCCACCACTGCTGTTCTTTGGAGTGTGGAGGACATGTTGGAAGCCAAAGGACAGCAATGAAGGTGCTGCAGTGTGGATTTTTCTGGCCATCTCTCTTCAAGTATGCTCACAAGTTTGTTCAAGTCTGTGGTAGATGTCAAAGAGTTGGAAATCTGTCCAGAAGAAATGAGATGCAGCAGACTGGGATTTTAGAGGTTGAATTATTTGATGTTTGGGGTATAGACTTCATGGGACCTTCCACCCCAAGTCAAGGACAACTCTACATTCTTGTGGCTGTGGATTATGTTTCAAAATGGATGGAAGCAATCTCAACTGCTTCAAATGATGCAGCTGTAGTGATTAAATTTTTGAAGCAGAATATTTTTGCAAGATTTGGAACTCTCATATACATTATCAATGATGGAGGTTCGCATTTTTGCAACAAGTTGTTTGAAAATTTCTCGACAAGTATGGAGTGAAGCGCAAGGTGTCCTCAGACGAATGGACAAGCTGAGCAATCCAATCGAGAAATCAAGCTGATTCTGGAGAAGACAGTTGGAATTTCACAAAAAGATTGGGCCATGAGGTTGTCTGATGCACTTTGTGTAAGATCTCCGATAGCAACACTACGTGTCATAACACAAATACGTGCGGAAGCGTAAATAAATGTGTGTGCTAAGTATGCATAACAAAATTTTCAGAGATCTTTTGACCATGGATCTTTGCTAATTTATGCAACTTAAATGTCAAAGAAGTGTAAAAGTATATACCTCTTGAAGAATCTTGAATCCTTGCAAGTAGGCTCCTTCTTTTATGGTGTTCAAATGTCTACCCTCTAGAGTAGTCCACACCACCACTTCTCTTGAAGATTGTACATCTTTTGTATAACTTATATGTGTATATTTGGATTGCTAGCTCCAGATTTGAAGTTTAAAAGGATTAGGAGAAAATTTCTACAAGTGCATAATTTCCCTTCTCTTAGCTTTTCGGGAATGAAGAGAAAAGAGACAAACAACACTTTATTTTCTCCAAATAGATTTGCAAAAAAATATCTTGCTTACACATATGAATGTATAGGGTATTTATAGGGGTTCTCGTGAGTATAAGATACATACATATGTCATAAAGTTGAACTACATTTGATCATAGCCATACATGTGCTTGATCTTTAAGCAACTCATGAATAGGTGTCAAAGTATTGTTATATCAACCCAAACACTTAATATATATACAACTCATTGTATATTATACCCAGTGTTCGAGAATGCGTGGGCGGCTCAAAAGCCGCCCAGCGCCCAGGCCACCTAGACGGCGCTCAACCGATTGCGTTGTTTTTTTAAAACTCTAATAAATATTTTTTCAAAAAACTTTTTACTGATTTTATAAACAATCCAAACTAGAAATATGTGGCTCTTCTACCCGTGCGGCGTGTGACTTCTCTATCATCTAATTTTATAGAATTCTGATGTTGTGAGACAACAGTCTCCTTCTATAAAAAAAGCAAAGTAGCCATGTATTATTGTAATTTGTAATGGGCCGAAACTGTAGTATTGAATTTTTGTGATGGGCGGACTTCCACAAGACAAAAAAAGGGAAATTACTGGGCGGCCGCCCAGCCCGTTTAAACGGGCTGGGCCAGCTGTCTCGGTGGTTTTTTACCGTCGGGCGCCCAGCATGAGCGCCTCGGCCCAAAGCGAGGTGTTTTCTCACTTGCGGCTGCTTAGACAGTGCCTAGGCGGCCGCATTCTCGAGCACTGATTATATCATCGCATGTATCTTCATTTGTCGTGCAACTTTTGCATGTAACATTATTGGAAGAATATATGCCACAATTATATATGGGGCAAGTTCCGTGGCCCTAACTTTTGCCCTGATTTTAGCCCTGATTTTTCAATTCCGGCCACTAGGATTGTCCGTTGACGGA
>JAOYMZ010086064.1:0-11120 GCA_025802335.1 Pinguicula primuliflora
CCCCACCCCCCCCCCACCACGGGGTGGGGCGGTCCAGGCTGCCCCGCCCCCGTCCCTTATCTCCAAGATCATTTTAAAAAAATAAATTAAATATGAAAAAAATATTACAATTTTGAAAAAAATCACTCTGCTCATTTTTTTCTATATTTTTCGCTCTATGGGCTTTGTTTTTAAAATTTTTCAATATTTATAAATTTAAAACAATTAAACTATAGTTATAAATAAAATAATAAAATTAAAAAATATATAAATATAAATACAAACGTGCGGGGCGTGTCCGGGGCAGGTCTCCAACCCCTGCTCCAGGCCCACCCCGCGGCAGGACGGTCCTGATCGATCTGCCTGGTCGGGGCGAAATTGTCATCCCTACCTACAATTTCATTATTATTATTATTATTTGATCATTTATTTTATCATGATTTTTTTGTTAATCTCTCCAATCTATGATAATTTATTTCATTATTACTTTATTTTACTCATTTCTTTTTTATTTTATATGCTTCACCAAACCTCTCCTGTGGACAACACAATGGAAGACAACTTTTGTGGCAACGGATTCCCACGTGCATGGGAATATCAAGATGCCAATTTTCTTGCAGGTTCATGAATACGTTTTCCTTGAGAAGGCTTCCTACTGCCCTTGAGAGTGTCACTCTTCTATTTTCCGACAACTTGGGATACATATCAAATGGTCATTCCTTTAGCTTTTTGGAGAGTTTTGCTGAATGTATTCGCAAAATTCATGGCAATTATTCGCGATCAGATATAGTAAGCTGGAGAATTAATCCTTTGAGCTCATTTATGTTCTTGGGCTTTTCGTCTCTCATTATAGCCCAAGAGGTAGCCGCCAACAGTACTGTTGGTTATAAGGACTTAATTTAGAGAGCTAGCTTCAGTATAAGCATGAAAGATTTAGTTTTTATCAGGAACAGAGCTTCTCTGTTCTTCTGCTTCTTATCGTTCGAAGGGTTTTTCTGTATATGTGAGAGAAGATATAATATCAGAATAGAACTCTACTTCTCTACTTTTGTTTTTCAAAATATATACATTTAGGCGACTTATAATGAAAACGCGCCTTCATTACATGCCATGACAACTTATACACATGACTTAAACAAAAACATCAGCAACTACTTACTTAAACAACCATATCAGTCCATTTTTATCAGACACTTCAACATTGCATTTACCTTAAAACATCCAAAACATTCAGCATCATATTTCATCACTCGCTCTTGATGGTGAATGATTTCAGCCTTTCTCGATTTGTTCATTAATCCTCTTTGATGCTGAGAGAGCATTCTGCATACCAATCTTCTTCATCAGTAGCAAGTATCTTCTTTTTCCAAAAGTTTTGTAAATATGTCAGCAAACAGATCATTGTCACAAAACAAGACTGTTAATCCTTGAGACAACAATTTCAGCTCATCCCATATTTTCTTTAACCACAGATCTTGATTCAGTGCTGATGCAACTGGCATATATTCAACTTCGGCGGTTGATTGTGCAACTGTATATTGTTTTTGCACATTGCAACAAGTCATGGCAGTATCCACCGAAAACCAGTATCCAGATATACTTCTCATGTCATAAAACAGAATTGAAGGAGCTGCAGTCATTACCTTGTATTCTTTCAATAATTTTAAAAACCATAAGGCATGATTTGTTTCTGCTGCAAAACAGATCTCAGATGTCATATACATAAAACCATTTAGCAGGTCATTATCATATTTCGTCAGAGATACAACCGTTCCTTCACCTGTCTGAATAACTGGTAACCCCAGACAATATTTCATCTTATCCAAATCAGGCATATCATTCCCAATCAATGGGATATCATCAACATATACTAATAGCACAACACATCCCGTTCGAGTAAACTTCAAATACAACAAAGCTTCATTATTATTTTTGCAGAATTCATATTTTAACAACACTTTATCCAATTTATCATTCCAAACTCTAGAAGCCTGATATAAACCATACAAGCCTTTCTTGAGTAAATAAATCTTACTCAGTGCATGTTTATTTTTATATCCAAGAGCATTTAAGGCATAAACCGATTCTGATAGTTCATCATTTAAAAAAATAGATTTAACATTTAAATGGAAAACTGACCAGTTTTTCTGCGCTGCGGGAGAAAGCAGTAACATTATCCTATCCAACCTTGCAACTGAAGCATAAGTATCAGTATAATCTCCTCCTGCTTCCTGATCAAACCCGCATACAACCAACTTGTTTTTCTGCTTATTTAGAGAACTATCAGCATTCAGCATAGCCTTGAAAATCCATTTCCAATTGAAGATATTTTTATCAACAGGCTTATATATCAAAAACCTGGTTTTATACTTTTCAATCAAAGCAAGCTCCCCCTCCATGGCTTGCTTCCAGAAAGGATTATTCAGTGCCGTTTTGATATGCCTTGGTTCAGCTTCATCCAAAATACTCTGATCATACATTTCTTGTAGATATCTTGTTTTGATCAGAATCTGATCATCATCTTCATCAGCCATAAAATCATGATTCACAAAAACTTGATCATTCACTTTTGCCAAGTCTAATGTGAAGCTCCTGTTCACCATTGGCACTAAAAATATTAGATCTCCTGATGGCTCAAAAACCTCACATGTATCATTCTTCAATATGAAATGATATCCAGATTCCAATAACTGACTGACACTAAGCAAACTCTGAACCACTTCTGGAACATAGAAAACATCTCGAATTTTTTTAATGCCAGCCAAAGTATTCACTGCAATATCACCTTCTCCCTCTACTTTCATTCTGGTACCATTTCCAACTTTAATAGTATAATCATGTGATTCCGTCAATGAGCTAAAACACATCACCTCTGAGGTCATATGATGTGTACAGCCCGAATCAAGATGCCACTTATGAGATGTATTCCCTGAATCCAGTGGCGGATCCAGGATTTTTCGTAGGGGAGTCACGATCCCCCAATTTCGTATTATGTATTCATTTAATATATATTAATAATTATTAATATTTTAATAATATAAATAAACAATAATATACAAAATATTTATATTTAAATTTACAATTGTTCTATGCGGGGTTTCATAGTCTGATACCATTGCATAATAACACCGTTGCTAACTTGACTAAAAAATATCATTTTCAATAAAAGTAACTAAACAAGCCGATAACCAACTATATGCCACTGCATAGATAGATACAAACTGCATCTATTGCTCGATTATGTAAAATTAATGTGCTGCCACTACATAGATAGATACAAACATAAAGCCTAACAACAAAGACAGACCAAAATCAATTGCTCGATAGAATATCAACAAAGACATACCAAAATCAATTGCTCGATAGACAAAAATGCATTCTGAATGTGCTATTTTTTGGATTCAATAGTGCATATATCCACTTTGGCCATCCTGGCCTTTTCAATCTTGGAAATTACGTTCATTCCAATAAGCAAGCTTCAGGGAATCATCTCTACGCAAAGAGCACAAGGCACGGATATAATAGAAAAATATTAATAGTGCAGAAATCTACACAATAAACGAGAAACATGGAATTGAATGCGAATAGAAGAGTCGAACTGAGAAATTGATGCAAAGTTGCAAACAAACCTCAATTTTTTAATACCCAGCGGTGCATCAATTGGAAGAAGAGAACAAAGGTCAAAGGAGAACAAGGATTTAACGCAGAGAGTAGAAGGGACGAACTGAGGAATTGAAGCAAGTGTTTTAATAATATTGGAATAAAAAAATAATAAAATGTATCTAATTTTTAAAAAAAAAAAATTCTGGTTTTTTTTTGGGGGGCACGTGCCCCCCTCCAGCCCTTGTTGTGTCCGCCCCTGTGTCCATGTAATATAGCGCTAAAGTTAATGGAAGAAAATGAGGATTCCTAAACTACATATATAAAAAAATGAAATGATTGGCCAATGTGAAAGACGCATGCAGAGTTGAAATCTCTTGCAAATATCATTTTTAGGACCTGTAGTCCACAGATAAAGTTATGTATAACAGGATAAAAGATAATTGGATGATTGTGCATAAGATAAAATTATGAGATATGGAACATGGTTTGTTGCACAAGTTCCAGCCAAAAGCCCGACATAAATTCGAAAGAATTGGTGGATGCAAAAATATTTATTATAAGTCTGGCAATAACTACAAACAACCTTCCAAAGCTGTTCTCTAGATCATATGCTATAGAGAAATCAATCGATTGTTGATACCTAGCAAAACTGGTAAGTCGGAAAATACTAGCTCATATGAACATCCAAGAGCACGTTCCACCTTCCAGAGGATCTACTGCTAGCCATTCTAAAAGACTTAACTCAGACATATACAAGAAGGCTCAAAGGTCAACACTCTTGAAGATGATCAGTTACACTACTTTGATAGCTTTAGTTTTGCTATATAGAAGTAGGGGTATATGGTGTCACACTCTTTCCTCCTCTATGATTTTCTCTGTCAGGAAGTGGGAATATACCATCCGAAATTGTTAAGTTGGAAGGTTTAGGAGTTGGTCTTGTAGTTGCTTGCATTGCACCATTCTTTTTTTTATAAGTAATGTCGCTAATGGGATTTGAACCTGTGATCTGTGAGTGCAATTATCACTCCCATAACCAATAGGTCAACTCATCTTTGACTATTTACTCTTATTCGTAATATTACCATTTTGTAACAGAATAGTGCTAGGTGTCCCGGGCCCTGTTTGTCCCGGGCCCCGTACACCCAGTAGGAAGCTGCATGGCAGCTTCCTACTGAAATTGCCTGGCAATTTTTTTGCCTGCCTAGGTTTCGATCCCGATACCTCCTCCGCTTCCCAGCACACCTCGCGTAGCTCCCTGCCATCTCGGCTAGAGCATTGTTTGGTTATAGATGAACAAATTTAAATTATAACCCACAATTAACACAAAATATTAAAAAAAATATAAAAATCACATAAAATTGTATAAATTCAAGGGCTAAATGGTATAAATCCAAGAGCTAAATGCTATAAATCAAGGGCTAAATGCTATTTTCCAAAATTAATATTACGGCGGTGCCCTATCCTATAAACCCTAAGAACTTAATGTTATAAACTATAAACCATACATTTCAATTTAATAAACTGAATAATATAAATAAAAATTTATTTTATATTTATTACTAATTATTTTATATATATTACTAATTATTTTATATATATTACTAATTATTTTATATATATTACTAATTATTGTACGTTTATTACTAATTATATACATTTATTACTAATTATATACATTTATTACTAATAATAGCACGGTTGTTATTTACATAAAAATCAGGGTCCGAATCATTTTCCTTTGTAACATGAGAGGAACTCATGTGCCTCCCCACCTTGGGTCTTGTGGGCCACATTGTTATTGTTATGTACCTTAGTCAATAACAATCCTCCAATTGTCACTCATCCATCATGCGTTGTAGTAGGCCATGCTTTTTTGTTGAGCCTCCTCTATATCTTTCATGCAGTATAAACTTGTACTCCATGGAAGAAAATTCAATGGAAAAGATTTGGAAACAATATAATAATTCTAAAGTTTGAGGCGACCCATAAAGTAACTTGATCATAACATGGCCCATTGTAAGCGAACTTGGACTTGGGTCTTGAGTATTTACTTAATACTTTTTTTTATAAGCAAAAATTTTATTAACATAAAATTATCTTCTTTTTTTTTACAAATTTACATCCTGTAGTTCGAATCTCCATACCACCATCATCCACAACCTGATAAACACACTATTTACTTAAACTTATAATTTAATTCTTTGCAATGAATAGTTGCAATTACGCAAAAAAAATTTGATGGATGGACCAAACCAATAGGGAAAGGGCCAGACGTGTTCTAATTGCATCTGAAATTGAATGACCCAACACACAAACATGAGTTCAAATGTAAAAATTTTCAACCTTGGTCTAGTAGTGGAGGTTTGGGACTTAAGTCTTCAAAGAGTGAAGAGGTCTCAGGTTCGATCCTCACTGGGTGCAAACAATTCTTTGGGGCCACGACCGTGGGACAAAGGTCCGAGGCTTACCCGATCAATGTGAAGGGGTCTCAAGTTCGATCCTCACTGGGTTCGATCATCATGGAATCAAAATTGGTACATGAATGTGCACCTTAGGCCACAACCTTGTTAATCTAAGCCTAAGGTGACCAATAGGGGAACCGTGTGAATAGTCCAAAAGCCCCTCGCCGGGGACAAAGGGAATCGTCCCCATGTGGAACATTTGGATCATGTCTCCAAGTCCAAACCAACCAAGAGTCATTCCCTGACATGAACCTGCGGTTGCCTTCTTCTTCTCTCTTGGAATTTTGTTCATTTTTTTGTCTCCAAATTTAAACAAGACAAGATAAAATACATTTCATTTTCAATCTTAAAAGTCAATATTCTCTTCGGAGTAATTTTCAAGTGCCGAATGGTAGGGTGTCACCATGCTAAATATGCATCTCGGCCGTCGGATTACATAATAAAAACATTGTTATTGGATAATGCTATTTTTCTAAATAATATTACGGCAGCTTCGCCACCAAAAAAATCTAAAACTTTATTTAAATGTTATAAACCCAAGAGCTAAATATAAACTAAACCCTAAAAATCCAATGGCTAAATCCTAAAAACCAAGGGCTAAACCGTGCCATTCGGCACCATACCATTCGGCATTTGAAAATTTGTGCAATTGAAAGTGTTAAAACCGTCCTATATTAATACATAGATTGGATAAAAATTCTACGATTCGCATCAAAAGCATTTTTAATTTGATATTAAATGAGTCGTTTGATCTGAACCGTTGAATTTTGATCTAACGGTCCAGATTAGAATTCAGTATTATTCGACACATAGAGCTAAAGTCTCCATAAGTGCATACGCCTCAATGTAGGATTTTTACATAAACACTCCATTTACAGCAGAATCCACATCCGTGTTGTCATCAAGTCCAAATTATAGGAATTGAATCTGCCTTCTGTGTGGGATTCCGAGAGGTGAAGCAAAATCGATAAAGGGGAATGCTCCGTACTTATACGAATTTGATACATAGAGGTCTAATTCCCTTGTCATATATTAATACATAAAAAAATTGAATATGAAATAATGAATTAAAATATTAAATAAATAAAATAAATAAAAAAGATTGATTTCGGATTCTAGTGTCGAATATATCGTCCTAAACTTTTATTCTGGTGCTCGTAAGTCGTAACACACCATTCAATAGTAAGATTAAGTTTTTACCTCTTAAAATGCTTATTTATTTGGGTTTTGATTTTTTTTGACTGTAAAGCCGCTGAAACTAGAATCTATAATTGGCACGAGAATTATGATTTAAAAACTGGTCCTAAACTTTCATTTTAAGGCTCGTAATATATCGTTTAAGACTATAGTTAAATTTGTTGCTCGTAAAATGCTTATTTATTATGATTTTAATTTTTTAGGCGGCAAAATCGCCGAAACCAAAACTACAAACGATTTTAGAAAGATTTCGACACGAGAATTTTGATTTTGAACCAGTTTTGAATTTTTATTTTGGCAAATCTATATTTAGTAGTGTTTTAGTTTTTTGGGTGGTGAAAACGCCAAAACAAAAATCTTTAATCAATTTTCCAAAGATTTAGACACGAGAATTTCGATTTAGAAAATTGTTCTAAACTTTCATTTTTTACACTCGTAACATATCGTTTAAGGCTTGGGTTAAGTTTATTGTTCTTAAAATTCTTATTTAATAGAATTTTAATTTTTTGGGGACACAGTCGCCGAAAACGTAATATATGAACAATCCTTAAAAGATTACAATACGAGGATTCTAAAAATGATGATAGATATGTTTTCGGCGATCCAAATTCGCCAAAAAAGACAGTGGTTGGCGATAAATTTTGGTATTCCATTAAAATAGAAATTTTATTTTATTTTTTATTCTATAATTGAATTCCACTTTTAAAAATTATATTTTAATGAAAATAATTTTTAATGGACCCACCTTTTTCATTTTATTTTAATTTTAATGAAAACCTTTCTCATTTTATTTTTAAAGAAAATGAGCACGAATTTGTTTTAGTACATGTCCGCACATAGCACAATACAATATTTTTTTTATATATATAATTAAGTATGTGACACAATACCATGAATAGAGTTAGATGCAATTAATAATTTTGTGCTTAATTTGTACTAAATAATAGCACTTGTACATGTGGCATTGTGCATTAATTAAATTTTTGTGATCCTAATCATAATGTCATACATTCATGTGGTATTGTTTAGTACAAATTAAGTACAAAATTTTAAGTACATATATCATTATTTAAGTAAAAATTGCTTTATGTGCTATGATGTCGAATGGTGCAAGTTTTTAATATGGACCGTTAGATCAAAATTCAACGCTTCAGATCAAATAACTCATTTAACATGCCTTAAAATCACTTTTAATCTGGATCGTATAATTTTGATCCAACTGTACAGATTAGAATTCGACATTATAACATTCTGGAGTTCACCTCCCCTTTATCATTTATATTTACCAAAAAAATGACGCATAGCAATTTATTTTGGACCGTATGAAACCGGAAATTTTCAAGCACCACCTTATTTATCGGATGCTTTTTCCTTACGTACTGGACATCGTTTTTTATCTGAAGGCCAGGATTTTAATCCATCATTAAACTCATTATCCGCAGGTCGAGAAAGAGTCTCGATTTTGCCTCGGTTTGGCTCCTCATACATTAATTTTATTTGTAATATTTAATTTGGGATTCATTTCTATCTGAAATATGCCGCTTCTAATCCTTGACTATCTGACGCCTGGGCGACCGTCCCGACGGGCCGAACAACCCCAAATCGGGGTGGCCGGCCAGAAAATACTGTCTAGGCGTTCATGCTTCCTAAGGGGCGACTTCTCGAACAATGCACTTATTGGCTTTATAAGTCAATAAATTTGCATTGTATTTAGTGGCTTCGGATTTCTGTTCGAGATGGCGGTGATGAGACTCCATTTGGAGCTCATTTTGCCTATCATTTCATATCATTTTACACATCTAACACCTACATTATGAACTAAAGTGTGTTCATTTGTCCTAGGTTGGAGCAAGAGACCTCAAGATCAACACTTTTGTCGAAACGCACCTCTTTAGATGCATATTTGAACACAATTCGGATATAAGGCATTCAAGGCAATTAGACGGGCCACGAGGAATGCAGGATGGGCTGATCAAGAGCCACAGGCTAGTTATAACCTGAACAGAAGCCCGCGCAACAGCAAGAATGAAGGCATCCGGCCCGAAAGCCCAATTCCACATCTGAGCCATATGATTTTGGCTAAGTAATTAGGAGAGAAATGTAGCAAGTTGAATGCTAAGCAGAGGGGCAGAATCGTCCTTTCATGTGGTACCATCCCATTAACAGACAAGGGTTAAGGAGTTGCAGCACATTCGAGACATCAACAACCCTTCCTCTTTGAGTAAATCCGACAATTAAGGAGCAGAATCCACCAAGTGAAGAGGCAGCTCATCGTTTCTACAGCAGGGGGACTCTAATTTCTTGTTTTCATTTCTGTATCATGGCTCTATTTCTGACTGTTAATCTGCACATTCGAGCTCATACCTCGAGCATGAGCTAACTTCATTCGGCTTGAGGCTCGGTTGAGCCTCAACTATGTGACATTGTTAAGTATCATGGCTATGTGGCATGTATTTAAGGTTCTCGTTTTGTTCTATTTCATTTGAGTATGCTTGAGTTTGTTGTGAATGGGAGGCTGAGGGCTCCTTGCATGTTCGGTCTCCTTTGCTAATGCTTGCACTGATGGATATCTAAAGCATGATTCATGGTGTGACAGAGTGAACTCGTGTGACTACCTTCCATTTGTATGAGTGCTTGTCTTAGCTTAAGTTAGATCTTGCATGTCTCCCATTTAAATTAGAAACCTTGCCTCGGTAACTCAATAACAAGGGCTCGGTTAGACTCTAAGCATATGATCATCAACATGTCTAAGTGCGGGTGCCACACTAGGGATAGTTAATTTCAAGAACTCAATATCACCTCTTTGAGGTTTAGAGTAGCTATATGACTTGCCCGTGAGCAACAACTACACTTAAGTTCCGTGGAATGAATGAACAAGCAGACCCGAATGTATGTATGATCACCAATGTTACACTGGTTGAGGCAAAATACCTTGCCTTGAGCCCACCTTCCAACCATTGTTCTGTTTTAACTCTCTCATTTCATCAAGCTGCTAGTTGATTGTTGTATGCAAGTGACAGTGAACGAATTCAACCAGTGGTTCTTTAGTTTGAATGATAATTTAGTGTCTTTTACTTTAAGTTTGCAGTGTAATCAATCCACTTAAGTTCAGTTACTCTGATTGTGTGCAAGGCTAAACATGATGAGGTCTTACTCCTTTGGGAGATGACCCTTGTTTGCCAAGGTTTTATTACTTGTACGACTGCATATGCTTGCGCATCTGCGTGACATATATTTGTCGCATCAGGTGGCCGCTTAGCCGCTAGACGGTCGTCCACCTCTTTGTTTGAATACCCACTTAGGCCGCATATATCGGTACCTAGGTTTCTGCCTAGGCTTTGGGTGTCTCCTAACCGTTCAGGGTCCGTCAAGTGATTTCTCGAACATTTTTTCGGATGCCACTATATATGACAATAGGACGGGGGGCGAGGTCAGAGCCGCCCAGACCGAAGGCAGACACGGATCCGCCCCAGTGGTGGGGCAACCCAGACTCACCCCGTGAAAACCGGAACCACGTGTCGGGTCGAGCTAGCCCCTTACTCGAAAAAAAAATCAATTTTTAACTAATATTACAAAAAAAATATATTACAAAATAATATTTAGAGCATAAATAATTAAAAATAAAATAAAAAATAATTATATATTTATTGAAAGCCAGAGTAGATCTGGCCATAGTGGGTTGCCCATCCCTGCCTACGGATCGAGAACGGGAAGAGGAGAAATTCCAGAAATTAAAAGACGTTCTCCCTCAGCATCTCCTGTTCTCAGGGTAATGGGTTGGAGGAAAAAAATTAGTGTGGTATTGATGGGACGAATGTAACGTCACACTAATGTGCAAGTATACACAGTCGTACAAGTAATACCTTACGGGAAGTAAGG
>JAOYMZ010086075.1:0-11120 GCA_025802335.1 Pinguicula primuliflora
AGATTAGGTGGGCTTAAGGTGGGTAGTGGGCTTTAGGTTAAATTAATTAAACGGATTAATTGATATAAAGCCCAACAACCCTGATAGGCAGACTTGACAAAATATTGACTGGAATTACATGCTGTCCACTGCCATTGATCTTGTTGCTCGTTGCACAACACGACTCCCTGATATTCATGTCTAGTTCATTCAGTTGCTCTGCTGTAGGAGGGCTTTGAGGGTATATCCATTGCCAATTCCATGCATTCATTGATTTTTTGTGGCATATGGTAATGAATTTATCAGCTCCTTTGATGTAGAGTGTAGGAAACAGATCACACAACCTATATCCTGGTCTTCCCAAAATAAGTGTTATAATCGTGCCGCAATTTTTTCAAGCAAACTTTCTAAAATCACTCTGACAGCCTTATTAAATTAACCAGGTTTTCCACCAGCAAGAGTAAGTCTGTAAGGTCTGTCTAGCACTTTCAAAGTAGAGCGTTGAAATCGTCATATTTAGATTCAAGAATTTCTTTCTATCATTTAATATTTTGTATCTTCTCACCTATCAAAAAAAATATTTTGTATCTTCTTTGTGCATAGCAAAAAAATGCGAAACAATGCCGAAATTTCAATAACTAAGCTTGATTTTGTACGGAGGTTTTTCTACTTCTACTATAAATTAAAAATCCTTTATAAACTTAAGCCCAAAATACTTTAAACCTTGGACCCTATAAATTGTAAAACCAATTAATTCTATTTTTTTATGTGAGGCCCGAAATGACCTTGCTCAGATCCTACAGAAGATACAATTGATGTCAGTAGTAATAAGAACAAAATAGTGCACGATCAATTCGCATGCAACAGAAATTGAACAAAACCAAATAATCTTGTATCCTGAAGACAGCGGGTTCGAAGATTTATCAATATCTCACAAAAACCGGCGAGATCATGAGCCGTCAGTAATATAAGCCTCGATGAAAATCATCGCTCAACACTTGAAACGGAGAAAGTAATCGGTTCAAAAGAACGAGAAGAGGATGAGGAGTCCAGATCTGTGCTTAGATTTGGAATTGGACTGAAGAATCGGCCGAAAAAGGCGAAAGAAGCAGTGAGTTACCGACAACGAAATAGGGTTACGGCCGAAATAGAGAGTATTAGAGAGTTGCAGAGAATAAAAGTGTCGAATGAGATACAGACCGAACGAATATATATCACGGGCCACGGCACAATGGATGAAGATCAGCCAAGACAAATCACACGGCCCAAAACATCTAATGAACGAGACCAGGCCAGAATAATTGAGTGGAATAAATGATGGGTCGGCCCAGGGACCAAAACTGAATGTAATCGAAGCCCATAGATACCAATCAAGCCCAATAACCTATCTCAGCCCAGAAACTAACTCACAAGTACAATTCTACGTAGCAATGAAACTAGAAAACCCAAGAATCAAGGTTGAGTAGACAGTAACCCGAGTATTTGAATTTCAATCTCCAAGTTATTTAACCCAATTGACAATTCCGCAAGTCATATTAAAGCCCGAAGACTTAGACTTGAAATATTTTAACATCATCTGACTCTTATGTGTTCGAGGGACGTGCACGAGTAATTTAAACAAGTAAGCACACAACATTAGAGTTAACAACATATGGGTCATGTCCCAACAATCCCCACCTTTTTGGGTACATGACCCAAAAACAAACACAAAAGTACCTGCAATAGAAGATTAGACAGTGTGCAACATAATAGTAGAGTAATGTAAAAACTTTAGACTCCCGAACTCATACCTAGGCGATCAATGTAGTATTTAAGTTTCAGATTTATTACCACCTTAGTTCCCATATCAGCTGGATTAACTCTAGTATCAATTTTTTCAAGCAAAACCTGTCCATCTGCCACTATATCCCTAATAAAGTGTAGTTTTACATCTATATGCTTCGACCTCTCATGGAAAACTGGATTTCTAGTTTAATGAATTGCAGACTGACTATCACAGTGAACAGTAACAACATCAGACAAAATTTTACACTAAGAAAGTAATCCTTGAAACCACATACATTCTTTGAAACAATCAGTCAGTGCAATGTACTCAGACTAAGTAGTAGAAAGTGCTACGATGTGTTTTGCAACTGTGTTTTCCAACTTATGCAATTGTCACCTAATAAAAGCTGATAGCATGTTGTTGATTTTCTAGAATCTAGGTCCCTAGCATAGTCAGAATCAACAAAACCACATAAATCTAATTTCTCACCGTTTTTCTTGAACATTAAGCCTAAGTCACAAGTTCCCTTAAGATATCTAAATAGTAAATACTCATTTTAGAGTTGATTAGTGTTCAAGACCAGGATTACACATAAAGTGACTTAAAAAAGAAACAACAAAGGATAAATCTGGGCGAGTACTAACCATGCCAAACATAAGTGACCCTAAGACATTAGAATATGGTATATTTTTCATCTCTAAAGTTTCTGATGGTGGGAAGGACACTGTGATTTACTGAGTTTAAAATACAAAGCAATGGGAGCAAAAATAGATTTAACATCATAAAACCCAAATTTATTTAAAAATTTTCGAATATAACCAGATTGATGCAATTTTAATGTACCAGCTACTCTGTTCCTATTTATTTCCATGTCAAGTATCTTTTTAGCTTTTCCTAAATCTTTCATTTCAAATTCTAACTTCAACTTTAATTTCAGGGCATCTATATCACACCTAGACTCACTTATGATCAGCATATCATCAACATAAAGCAAAAGGTACACAGTAACATGCTTTTGAATACAAAAATAAAAGCAACTATCATGTTGGCTACGAACAAAACCAAGACTGGTTATAAATGAATCAAAACGTTTGTACAACTGTCTAGGTGCCTGTTTAAGGCCATACAAAGATTTCTTTAACAGACAAACATGATCAGATTTTGCAGAATCAATATAACCTAAAGGCTATTCCATGAAAATTTTCCCATTTAAGTCACTATACAGAAAAGCTGTCTTAACATCCAACTAATCATATTCCAGAACATAGCATGCAACAAGAGAAAGCAGAATCTGAATGGTTTTAAACTTAAATACAGGAGCAAAGATTTCATTAAAGTCTATGCTTTCACGCTGACTAAAATTTTTGGCAACTAATCTTGCTTTATACCACACAGATTCAAAATCTATGTTACCCTTCTTAATTTTATAAATCCATTTACACCCTATAACCTTCCTATCAGTAGGTTTAGGAACTAAAACTCATGTACCATTCTGATTTAACGAATTAATTTTATCATTCATAGCAACAATCCATTTATTAGCATCAGAACAGTTTATAGAATCCAAGAAAATATCAGGCTCATAATGCATGACTTGGTGTCCTACTAGAAATGCACAATCCATAATCTTAGCAAAATTAGCATATTTCAAATTCGGTTTAATAACCCTTCTTTCCCTATCTCTTACTAATTCATAGTCATGTATACGCTCACCAACAGATTGTGCAGAAAGAAGTTCAACAATTTTATTCTCATTTTCAATACTTGAAGGTTCAACAGGAATTTCGGAAGTACCTGCAATGTGAGATGGGATAGATTCTGAACCAGATTCTTGAGTTTCAACCTTCACCTTAACAGGTGGAATAGGTTGCAACTCCACCTCACTGTCGGCCTTAGATGGTATCTCCTTTTCAAGAGATAGCCTTCTAGGCACATATTCAGACAATATCAGTTCAGAAACAGGCAAATTAGAACACAAGCATGGAAAATCAGCTTCATCAAAAACCACATCTCTACTAATAATAACTTTCATACCAGGTATTGACCTATCCCACAGTCTATAGCCTTTTACACCTTCTTGATATCCCCAAAAAACACATTTTATTGATCTAGAGTCTAATTTTCCTATCTTAATGTGAACATAAGCAGCATAGTCAAAAAATTTTAAGTTTGTCAAGTTCAACACAGTTCCTTGCCAAATAAACTCTAGACAGATATAGTTAACAACACTCGAAGGACATTTATTCACAAGAAATGCAGCAGTGTACAGTGTCTCTCCCCAAAATTTCTTAGACAAACTCGAAATGACAAGCATGCATTTTACTTTATTTAACAGTATTCTATTCATGCGCCCTGCTACCCCATTCTGCTGTGGTGTGTGTCTAACTGAGTGATGCCGTGTAATGCCATGTAGTGCACAGAAATTATCAAACTCCAAGTTACAGAATTCTAGGCCGTTATCAGTTTTTATGTATTTGACCTTAAGACCTTTCTCAGTTTCAACTAATTGTTTTCATTCCTTAAACTTACTAAAAGCTTGATCTTTTGACTTTAGAAGTATAACCCAGACTCTCCTACTGAAATCATCCATAACAGACATAAAATATTTTACCCCACCATGCGTTGACTCATTGACAGGACCCCACAAATCAGAATGCACATAGTCTAAGTACTGTTTCGAAACATGAATGCCCTTAGGAAACTTAAGTCTATGTTGTTTTCCCAAAATACATGGTTCACAGAAAGACAGACTGTTAAACTTATGCTTTCCTAAAAAATCCTGATCATGCAATATCTTCAAACTTTTCTCATTTATATGTCCTAATCTCAAATGCCAAAGTTTAGTGCAATCTGGTTCAGTCACAAAAAAGGTAGTTTCAGAAAAGGTTTTGTCATTCAAAAAATACAATCTGTTTTTCCTAGTTCCTGTCAAAACTAAAGAATCACCTTTAAACAAAGAAAGAACACCATTCCTAGACGAATACCAGCAACCAGATTCCTCTAGCATACCTAAAGATATTAAATTTCTTTTAAGTTTTGGAATATATCTCACATTTATGAGTTTCACTTTATTCCCATTGTCCAGTTTTAATGAAACAGAATATGTACCTTTTATTTCACAGATGTTATCATTACTCATTAAGCTGTCTGCAACTATAGAGGAAGTTTCCTCCCTTTTTACCTATACCTATTACATCGATCCACTTTTCTCTCTCCTATCTATCCTCTATATTTTCTCTCTCCTATCTATCCTCCATATTCCACAATTATAGAAGGAAATTTCCACCCCTAAAATTTTATTATTATTATTTTATAATTTATTTTATCATACTTTTTTTATTAAATATTAATTAAATAATAAATACTTGATAGAATGAAGAATATATATTTATTAAATTACGATAAAAGTATTTATTAGTACAAACGAACACTTATTTTGGGCCAAATCTAAAAAATCTATATATTATTTATACAATATCTAAATGAAATCTAAAAAATCTATAATTTATCTATATTATCGAAACACATGTGTCCAAAATTTAAAATATATATATTATTTTATATATTAATATTAATTTATGTGTGTAGGTGAGGCTTTGTCCGACACCCCACGGACACCCCATAGAGAGAGACCGGCTGGCAACCGGATGGGTGCGAAACTGATATACATCACCCCCATTCTGTCCCACACCTGCACCCCCCCTCCATTTCCCGCACGTTTTTTTGGTATTTAGCTCTATGGTTTATTGGGTTTAGCCCTAAGATTTATTGGGTTTAGCCCTAGAGTTTATTGGGTTTAATTCTTGGGTTAAGAGGATAGGGTTTTAGATTTATTCGGCGGCGAAGTCGTCGTAATATTACTTCTAATATTATAAATTTATAAAATTTATACATTTTTATAATTTATACCACCAAAACGAGTGGAAAAGAGGTGACGTGCAGGGTGGGGGTGGTGCATATCCGACGTGGGATTGGGGCTGGAAAATTCTATTAGAGGCTGCGGTTAGCCTTAGAAAGCAATTTCTTCCAAACGACCCTCAATTGTTGAAAATCCCAACTCTGAACAGCCGGAACAGACGAGCAAACCTTCCGTCAGTAATGGTACGGCGATCTGCTTTTGGTTTTCAATTTCGTCGCGTTCTTTGTTTTTCCTCGACATTTCTGACTTGTCTGTTTTGAAATGTTCAAATATAATTATTATGATGAAGGCTCCATCTGTGAAACCGATCTCTAGTCCTATTCCGGATGCGTGGTACCCGACACTCGCTTTTTTCATGCTCGTTATCGGCCTCGTTGTGACAGCCTCTTTCTTCATGTAAGCATTGTTTTGTAAATTTTATGCATTCGGCGAACGTGCAACTATACTTACTGATTTTGCTTCTATTTTTTTTTTTGTTTCTATACATTCTGCTGCTGAATTTTGTGTGTTTTGCGGTCTTTTAAAATTTAGATGTGCGTTGCAAAGAGCTTGATCGTTTCGAAATTGTGTACAGTTTCTGATTTGGGATTTTGTTCTGAGGTTTTAGAAACTTTGTTTTTTGGGTGGGTTGGTGGGTTTCCCAGCTATTTTTTAATTGTTATTTTCTTTGTTTCTAAATTCTAATACAGTGCACCAATTTCAGTTCTTTGTGATTGATGGGCAAACGTGATTGTGTGCGTGGTCATTGTTCTTGACCGGTGACTGGTGTAAGGTGTTATGTCTGTATGTAATCATTATAAGCTTAAATTCGGCTTATGGAAGCTGCCTTTCAGGCTCTGTAAGCTTACTGATTCTCCTTGACTACACACTACATAAGTTGAAGTTTTATTCCTACCCACAAATTTCATTGAAAAACGTGAACATATTCCAATGTTTATTTTTATTTTTGTTTTGAATGGAAAAAAAAAACTCATGCTGGTGGTTTCTTGGTGAAGTGGGGGTGAGGTTTAAGTACCCTTTCAGTTTATCGTTGTTAGTTGTATTGGATGCCTTCTAAGGATTATGTTTGAATTAAGTTCTCAAAGGATGATTTTCCCAGAGGATAGCAATAACATCACAGTCATTTTGCCCTTTTGTCACATATATACAGTGCTAAAAGCAATAAAAGAGAAAACAAATAGACTTATGATGGAACATATTAATACCAGATTTGGATGGGAAGACATGTATTTAGTTTCTGAATCTAAGTTTCCTCTAGTTAGCTAGGTTAATTAATGTATCCTTTTGCAGTACTGGTATCCTGGCACAAGAATATTGGCTATAAGTAATGCTTCGGATGCTTTGAAATTTCTTAGGCTTGAAAAAACTAACTTCGGAACGTGTTGGCTGAGATCATGTTTACAGCAGGCGGCCCTTATCCTTTGTTTATAAATTTCCTTACATAAGTTAATGGATATCTTAAATTGGTCATCACTCATCCCAACATGCAAGCCATTCTCATCTGGATATTTGTTTTTTTGGCTTCTGCTTATTCTTCTTGCTATTGCTAGGTAGGTTCTTTTTGTTAGTGTTAGATAGACATAAAATAAATCCGATCGGCTAAATACCAATATTATTAAGAGGAGGAGTTTCAGTATGTATTTGGAATACCTTATTCTTGCTTTGGTCATGCAGCTATGAAGCGACCTCCTCTAGGAAAAATCGGAGTCTTGCGAAAGAACTAACAACCGGTGCTTTTGCATCTGTCTTCTTGGTATGACAGAGTCTTTGTTATCCTGTTTTGTTACATAACTTTCTTGGTTAAAAGAAATTTCATTGCGAGTAGGTAATTACATATACAGGTTATCCTGCCAAAAAATCCAAGAGACTACACATTAATGCTTGCCACATGCTACAGCTCTTGGGTTTCTAATTCAATCCCGCAAAGAAAAAGCAGAATCAACTAATCCTCGATTGTTGTATTATTTGGCAGGGTTTTGGATCCCTGTTCTTGCTCCTTGCTTCTGGCGTCTATGTTTGATGTGATCGCGGAGAATGTGTTTGCCTGATATAGTGGCATTTGAGACGAAAGACGAAACAAAACGGCGATATTTGGTTGCAGAGCCTTCCATTTATGTTCCTGCACCTGTTGCTAGCAAATTGAGATCTACTTACTTTGTTGTCTTTTGTAGACCATGTTTAAAAAAAATACCATGTTTGTAAAACTTTCATTAGTGCTAATCGCACAAGACTACTCTTTTAATTATAAAAAATTTGGTTAGATCCACCGAAGTGGGTAGCCTTAACCGGATGTTATCCGTTAAACAGGTAAAGTCCGAAAGCTGTTCCCGTCCCTGTCAGGGGAGATGCCAACCATCTCTCCTTTCTACGAACACGATTTCCTGTTGGCGCTGAGGTCATATAAATATATGTCCGATATGTCTTGCCAAACCGGTGTGGGACGAAATGGTGCCGAGGTATTAAAACGCAATTGAGGGAGAAGCGTCTTTGTGGATCTTGCCCAAGAGACAAAATTCGGTCCCAACAACTAGTTTCTGCTTCCAGATCAAACTTTAAGCCGTCACTCGAGCTCACCAACTCAAGCAGAACGTCGTTAACTCGAGTGACAAGAATGGAGACCACGCAGAACCCACCCTCAGCCGAACCGAGGAAGCGCGGGAGACCGAAAGGTTCGACCAAGGCTAAGCTGGAGAAGGAGAAAGAGCACAGCGCTGGCGGTGGTGGTTCAGCATCCAAAATGAGAGGTTCAAGCGAGAAGAGAAATACGGCCGCGGAAGAGAGTTATGCGCACTGGAAGATGTTGGTTCCAGTACTCTACGACTGGCTCGCCTCTCATAACCTAGTTTGGCCGTCTCTTTCTTGCCGGTACTGCAATGGACTTTCTTGTGGATATTCTTTTTGGCTGTACCGGGTTAGGGCTTTCATTTAAAATCATGCTATTTAGCTCAAGATTGTGTTGAAATAACATAGGTTTGTATGAATGAGTACAATGCACGTTGATGCCTTTCAGCTAGGGTTTTAGTGTGCTGCCGATTAGCTGGTGCCTGGTGGGTGTAAAATTTTCATTTTGAAACTACGTGTGTTGCTTAAGCATAGTTATGCTGTGGGACTGTTTTTTCTTGTACTTTTCCTCTCCACGTCTTTTTTTCCTTCTGTTTCTTTAGTAAAAATAAATTTTCCTTATTACAGTTGGGGCCCCGTTCTTGAGAGAGGAAGTTACAAGAACAAGCAAAGACTCTACCTCTCTGAGCAGGTAAGTTTCTCACTTTGTGTTTTTGTTTTAAGTACAGAAGTTGTTCAGTATATCTGGGATATTGGTTGGATAAAGCTTAGCTACTTCAGTTTTTAAATGGCCATTTTTCTTCCATCTTGACGTATCTTTCAAGAATTAAGCGTCATTCTTTATTTCACCCATATTCAGAGTTTACATTTTACTTTATAAATGCCTTTTTTAACTACCGTTTTTTTGTTACTTCTCATTAAGAAGGTATACTCGTTCTTATTTTTTGGCATAAAGGTAACGTTTCAATCTTGATTGTCCTTAGTAGCTGAAGAGAGTTATTCTGTCCAACGATATCGTAGTTGTGGTAGTTCCTTTATTTATGATTTTTGATGTTTTATTTAGAGTTGAATTTTATTTGATATTGTGTGTTAAAGCATTGGGGTCAGATAATTACTTTTGTTGTATTCACTATTTTTTATATGCTTAGGGATGTATAATCTTCATGAACTTAGAGTTTCCATGTACTATTTCAGTTCCATTTGATCCTATTATGCTCCTTCCTAACTATACTTCAATTTGTTAGACTGATCATACCCAACCAAATACTCTGATTATTGCAAACTGTGAGGTTGTCAAGCCGCGAGTTGCTGCAGATAACCACATATCCAATGTATATTTTCTTGAGCAATAATTAAATACTCACTTTTGTATTTTGTGCCAAAATCAGTTTTATATACTGATGCAGTGACATAAATTCATCTTATTAGTTCAATGAAGATGCACGCTCTCCATATGTCAAGAAGTACAAGACTATCTTGCATCCGGGAGAGGTATAAACCGTCTCCTTTTTATGTAATTACTTTAATCTTGATTTGCATGTAAACATGTCCATATTTAGGCTTCACATGAGCCTTCTACGTATGTTTTTTTTCATCTTTGCATATAGTTGTTCGTATTACTTTCCTTTCATTTCATCATTGTTCAACCTTGGTAATTTAGAAGATATTACTTACCTATTTGTATATGGCGTGCCAGCTTAGGGGCCTCTAGGTTTTATTTCAATGAATCTGCATGAATACTTTTAGCTGGGAGGAGAACTTGCAGCACTGAACTATAAAGCATGTGATTTTGATTATCAGAACTGATCGCCATTCACCTTTATTCCCTTTTAGGTTAAAATTTTGTCAGTGTTTAAAATTCATAGGAGCTGATGTAGGAAGGAAAAGACTATTGTTCGTACTGTGCTAGGGAGTATTAATCTTTAAAAATAGATAAAGGAGATTTTTCTTACTTTTTTGCATCTGTAAAGAAGTTTGCACATCGGAGGCGATCTAGATCCTCCATAAAAGAGCCGAGTACAATTAGATATTCAGTAGGAAAGGAACAAAATGGTTTACATAGTAAAGTGCTTGTTCACTCAGATATGAATGTGTTTCAAACATTTTTAAAAGAATCCAATTTTTTTTTGTTTTTAATTATGTACAGTGTTGGTAGATGGTTTGAGATCCTTGCTCTTTCTCACCTTAGATATTAGCATGTCTTAAAGGTTAAGGGAACTGAAGCAGTTGCTTCATTTTATCGTCAATCTGAGAGTTCGCCTAGGCTATTACAGTGTCAGCCTGTGGAATGTGCTTTCGTGGACTTCACATAATTTACTTTTACCGGTAGTTGTATTTAGATGGATTATGGTTCTGATACTAATCACACATAATGGAAAACATGTCATCTGGATGGTAATATTTAGTCGTTATATACGTGCAACTGTTATATCTTGTATCTCGATGTATTTTATTCCCTTCCAGGTATCATATGACATTGATTTTATATTTCGGATGTTAGGTTGAACCAACTGATTCGTTTTAATTATGGTTTCTTTTTTTATTTGTAAAGTGATTTCGTGTTCTTATGTATAAGCATTTCCCATTCTAATATTCTGCAAGGATGGTATAAAGTACACAACACTAGTTAGGCAAAAAATGGGTATCTTATGTTTTTATTCATTGGCACCACCAATTAATATCTATATGCCCTTTCGAAAATTAACTCTTTAAAGAAACTTTTCTTTCCTGGTTCAATATTGATCTTGTATTATTTTCATCGTCATCATCATCATTATTACATTCTTTCTGGTTTTGGTTCATCATCATGTGAGGTGCGCGTCACTTCTCAACTTCCTGCAATTTGTAGGTAAACCGTATCAGGGAACTGCCTCAGAATAAAAACATAGTGGCGAC
>JAOYMZ010086086.1:0-11120 GCA_025802335.1 Pinguicula primuliflora
AATTAGGAAGGTGGGCAACCCTCATTAAAACCATAAGCTTATGGTAATTGATTGTATCCCACAATTCTATTTATATTTGTGAATTCAACTTGTTGCAATCTGTATGCGACAAATTCCCAACACTCCCCCTCAAGTCCAACTAGGTAAATTCTGTTGGACTTGGACAACGACACGGATAATGCCCAATTGGGTCAACTCTCATTTATGGGATCAATACTCGGGATTTTCCCAGAAACACTTACGAGGACCTCGAAAATAATCATCGAGACCTCCTGAAACAATGCCCAAATTAAGCCAAACCTCCCATGGGCCCCCATTGGGCCAATTCATTCTGGACTTTTCCAGAAATACTCTCGGTCCTCAGACCGCCTGCTCCGATACCATGTTAGAATACAGACCCGATCTCTCCGGGCTCGGGCCTCATGTGCGCAAGTGCTCGTGTGCGCAGGTGCGCGTTTGTGGGCTAATATAATTAGGAAGGTGTGCAACTCTCATTAAAACCATAAGCTTATGGTAATTGATTGTATCCCACAATTCTACTTATATTAGTGAATTTAACTTGTTGCAATCTGTATGCGACAAATTCCCAACACTAGTTGTATTAAGAAAGCTTAAATGCGGTAATTAGTCAGCACCGGTTGCATATTGCACCGGTTATTGGATAACTGTCCATTTAATTAATAAAATATGTTATATAATTTATTTTTATAGTATTAAAAATATATATATTTATTTATTTAATTTTGTTACATTATTTTTTATATAGATTTAGTTGTACAAAATTATTTCATAAATGACACAATTTATCAAGAAAAAATAATTATATATGTAAAAAATATATGTTGTGAACTGAGTTTTACAAAATAGTCATACAAACCCTCAAAGTCCATGTCTGAATCGAATGTGGGTGGAATAGTGGCGTCCTTAGATGTGTGGTGGTGGGTGTCATGGGGTCGAGGCCTTCTATAAGGCACGACAATGATGAATGCACGACTGCACGCCAACACACAAAGTCAGTGTGGTGGGTCCCACACCCACACACGTGGGACCCACCATGTGTGAGACAGGCGTGCGGTCGTGTTAAGGCATTTGTCGTGCCTTATAGTTTTTTCCCATGGGGTCATGGGGTCCTGAGCAGCGTACGATGCACCCGCACTAGCATCAAATGCTCCAACACCAAGTAGCAGGGTCGGACTATGCATACCACTAGTAGGAGGTGCATGAGTGCTCAAAGGCATTCACTCGTAGTATGGGTGAGAGGCAGGGTCTAATGGACCCTGTAGCTTGCGTCGGAGATCATCTATATACTGATTCATAGGAGCTCAAAATTGGAGGATGGTATGGAACGTGTCTTGAATCGACTCTGTACGCTGCATCTGCAGTAAATATGATAATATTTAATAATATTCAAAGTATAATAATTATATATATATATAAATAAAGTAAAATTAATTTACCATCACGACAATAAAAGAGAATTGGTAATATGGCACACACCATGGGCATATTACCGAACCTCAGCATTACTACTCCCATCGTGGATATGCACCCCCGACAACCAACCACAAATCCGTGCAATCTTCACTCCCTAGTGTCGGAATGCCGAGGTAGGGAAGCACATTTCGTAGAACTCCCTCATATACTCCACACACATGGGGTTACTCCATCGTCCATCCTCCAGGTGCTCAAAAACAATAAGGATATCATCAATGGGGAGACCCCAAATCATCGAAACATCTTGGAGAGTGATCGTGCATTCTCCAATAGGCAACCAAAACGTGTGGGTAGCTGAATGCCACCTCTCAACCATCATCATCACAAAATGATGATCCTCCTTTATATCTATACTCAGATATGCTCCCCATAACCCGACATGAAAAATATATTGTTGCACAAGCTGGTGAAACTCTAGGCAACGAAGCCAAATATCCTGATGATTTGTTTGGAGGGGTTTATCAATATCAATTAAAAAATTTATAACTTTGGTATTCCGATGCTGACTCAAATCACCTAAAATATTCAAAGACTCGGGTAGATGTACACCTGGATGCTGGCGCTGTAGTGAACTCATTCTATTGACCAAAATTAAACAAACAACAAATATTTGTATGAATTACTAATAAACAACAATTCTATATATATAACAATTCAATATACGACAATTTAATATATAACAATTCAATATATAACAATAATTATAAAAAACAATATTATATATAACAATTCAATAAATAAACTTATTTATAAAAACAATTTAATATATAATAATATATTATTTAATTACCGAATACGTATCTCCGACAACGGCGATGATAATGGAACTCGACGGCAATAGAAATAAGCGACGAAGGCAACATACCTCAGCGGAACTCGATGGCAACAGAGATCGACAACGTGAACTCGATGAAACTCGACAATAACGAAAATCGATTGTGGGAACTCGATGGCAATGGTGGAACGATTGCACGGCGGCGGAAGCAAGGAAACGCGACGGAACTAGGCCGAGAATCTGTATTTCTCGGGAAAAATGGTGGTGAAGAAAGAGGGGGAGGTGTTGAAAAAGACATGCGCTCTTCCTCCAAAGAGCGATCCAAAAAGCATTGCTTTTTGGAGACCGATGTAGCCTAACCACCATAATTAATGCATTTAAATCACACCAAGCATTGATTAAGTGGTGCTTAATAGATATCGTACTTTGGAAAAGTTTTGCGTAATACCGATTTTTCAAAGACCAGTGATAATTTATAAAAAAAAGATAGGCTCTACTTGGTAGAAAAAAATTGACATCTATTAGTTTATCTCAGTGTTTGAGAAAGTGCTAAACGGTCGCTGTACGGTCAGGGCCCACCTAGCACCTAGGCAGCCTAATCGCCTGTTTAGACAGCCCAAATCGGATGATTAGGCGGGATTCGGACTTTGTGGGGGCAATTGCCCAGCACTTAGGCGGCTCATGGATGGGCTGGGCATCTACATCTGAATGCAACGGCAAAAACTCACTCAGGTTTGGGTATGGGTTTCTTTACGGTAAATTCGTTCAGAAGGTTCTGGACACAGATTCTAGACATGTAGATAAACTTTTCAAATATAAACACACCATTTCCTAAAACCAAAATATTAAAACCAAATATGAATCCGTCTTCAATATTCATTTCCAGAAGATTACTTCAAGTACACGAAGCCGGCGGCGTGATCCTCATCCACCCCATCCCCGTTACCTCCGCCCCGACCGCCGCCGTAACCATACCGTGGACGTGGAGCAGCAGCGGCTCCTCCAAGCCCCTCGCTTCCTCCATTGCGTTCACGCTCGTCATAAGCTTCACAGCGTTCTTCTTCGTCGCATTCGTGTATGCCTACATCAGGCGTATCATCCGCGCCGATGCCGGATTGGCCGGCGCCGACGCCGCGGCATCGGATATAGACGGTAAGAGGCACGGGTTGGATGCCTCCGTGGTTAGCTCGCTGCCGATGGTCGCGTACGGCAAGGCCGCCGCGCGCCGGACGACAGACGAGTGCACGATCTGCCTGTGCGAGTTCGACGAGAGGGAGACGATCAAGATCATCCCGTACTGCGGTCACGTGTTCCACCCGAGGTGTATCGACATCTGGCTCGCGTATCACGTGACATGCCCAATCTGCAGGACGGAGAAGATGTTTGACGGCGCCACTGCGGCGGATGTGGAGGATGTGGCCGCAAGCTAACAATAAATTTAAAATGGTGTTTAGTGCATCTTATCAATTAATTTTATCTTATAATTTAATTTGACAAAATAAATATTTTAAATTAAATAGAATATTTTAAATGTATAAAAATTTACAATATTATTTTTATCGTTCTAAATTTATTGTTAATCTTTAAAATAGTAACTATTTATTTAAATAATAAATTAAAATCATTATAACTAAAAATGTTTTTTTATTTAATAAAATAATTGTGATGTAGAATATTATTAAAAAATAAAATAACAATATAAAATAATATCATTTATACGAAAATCAATCATCTTATCAGGTTAATTTGCGAAACAAGTCTAATCAAATCAGTCACCTTATCAGGTCACATTATCAGTTACCTCATTAGTCACACCTTATCAGTCACCAGTCACCTTTTTTTTTTGGTTAAGCAAAATTTTATATCACTGAATCTAAAAAAAAGTATTTACAACATGTTTCAACCGGCCTTCCTACTCGGCAATAGGTCTACATCCCGACTAGGCAAGGTACCGGATTTTGACACCATTGTCCTATCCCGTAGCTAAAAATCCCAACTTTTGTTGAGGCTTTAATCAATGTCCATGTCATTTGCTGCATTTTGTGCATTAATGTGTCTGCACTCTCCTCCTAGTTGCTGAAATGCAACTGGTTTCTGTTTTTCCATAGCAGCCAGACAGCAGCTGCCCAGATCATCCTCCATATACATCTCTTGATGCTTGCTGGTTTAAGAAGCTCAAACTCGTCCAGACTGCAGCCATGCTCAACGTTTCCCATTCCTCCCACCTGTAGCCAAAGCTCTATTTTCTTCCAGACCTATCTTGCATATTCACACTGTACAAACAAGTGTGCTTCTGTTTCTTGGTGGCCTGCCTTGCAAACAAAACAGTCAATAACACAATCAGACATAATGATTCCTTGATCCTGCAAGTTCTTCAGAGTTGGTATTCTTCCTTGTATCCTTTTCCAAATGAATATTGCCACTGTCTTGGGGATGTAGCTGCTCCAGCATTTACTTAGTTGTTCTTGTTCATCAGCATTGACTAGAGTAGTCTATCCTCCTCCATTTTCCTTCTCGCAGTCTGCACCTTGAACATCCCTTCATTTCCTTCCTGGCAGTACCATATGTCCTCAACATTTTCCTGCAAGAAGACATGAGATAGAAGTTCTTCCAAGTCCACCAGATCCTCACATTCCCATTCATATAAGTGTGTGTACGCCACTCCCATTTCCATATCCACAATCCATTTTCCCATTTCCCATGTTCAGCCACCTTCCTACCCTTTAGCTTATCCTTCCTCATCAGTCTTAAAAACTCATTCTTCAATACATGTTTTCCTCCTCCCAAAAATCCACCAGTTTCCCATTTCCTAACTTGATTTTCATTACCTCCCAGAACTACTCTTCTCTACCTATCTTTTGTACTCCTTTCCACCATCCGGATGCTTTTGTTTTTTGCCTTCTTCTACCCCCTACAACCTCCCTCTCTTGTTCCGCCCTCAACTCTCTCCTACTACCAATCTCCAAGCGTTCCCCACCCCTATATTTACCTTGCACCACCTTCCTCCAAATTCCCCTTCCTCCCCTCAACAGTTTGCCCCCCCATTTTTCAAACAACGATTCGTTTATGTCCTCTAATCTTTTTATCCCCAATCCCCCTCTATCCACTAGTTGACAGATTTTGTCCCAGGCTACCCATGCCACTCTTTTCTTTCCATCACTCACTCCCCAAAAGAAAGCCCTACGGATTTACTCAAGAGTTTTTAATACTTTCCTAGGAGCAAGGAATAATGAGAAGTAGTAGGATGGCAGTGTAGATAATATTGAGTTGATGAGCACTAGTTTACCACCGTTGGACAGATTCTGGTGCACCCAAGAATCCACCACCTTCTTGTATCTGTCTATTATAGGTTGTCATGTCTTAGCTTTGTTCCCATCTGCCCCAATTGGTAGTCCCAGGTATATGAAAGGTATTTTCCCAACCGGGCAGTTCAACTGGTCAGCCATTTCATGCATCAGTGTAGGCTCCATATTCATTCCGATCAACTGGCTATTTTTGAAGTTTATTTTAAGCTCTGACATCAACTCAAACGTTCTGAGTATAGCTTTGAATCCCTTTATATTTCTCCATGTCCCTTCCCCAAAGAATATAGTATCATCCGCAAACTGAATGTGAGTCAGTTTCACTGTTCCCATTCCCACTTCTACTGGTTCAATCAGCCCCCTTTCCACTGCTTTTTCCATCAGATGTGAGAGACCTTCAGCCACAATTAGATAGAGGAAAGGAGATAATGGAAACTACAGCCGGATACGGCCACTTTGGTCGGACATGGTTCGATTTGACGGTGGTTGACATAGGGAGTTTTAGAGAGGGAAGCTTTCACCGCTCACTAGAAAATTCAAATTTTTCGGATCAGTCACCAGCCACCTTATCAGTCATCAGTCACCTTATCAGTCAAATTTGCTAAACACAGCCTAAGTCAAACTTTAAACAGTGTTATTAGACCACTAAATTTAAAATTTAGAGCCGAAAACTTGAGTTACCAAATTGTCGGTAAGAATAAATTGGGAACCTAATTATTTTCCTAATTTTTTCATCAACTACTTTTTTTTCACTCAAAAATCTTATTGTACTTAATTTTTTAAACAATATTAATACATAGTATAAAATGAATGGTTTTGTGTCATAAAGTGTATTTTTTTAAAATAAAATGATGTCAACATGTGTACTTAATTTTGTATAAAAAGTATATGGAACATTTCTCTTCTTCACCCGGGAGTCCAAATAGTTACAAATTCAAATCAATTATGGTTGCCTGTAGAGTGATTTACTCCAAAATTGGTGCTGAATTATTTTTATTACATTGGAAGTGATTACAATTACCTAAACCAAAACTAAATTATAAAAGATGAAGTCTAATTGGGATAAACATGACTTACATCAGGCGTTCCAATGTCATGGATGACTTCGTCCCTGCCAATGATCCGAATTTCATGGGACTCTAAGGATCGTTGTCCCGACGAAGAAGAGATTCTCATAGCTTCCTCGGTGCAATATGGAATACTATGTCTACTTTCTTCTCTACCTCCATCCGCCCGTGCGTGCAGAGGAGAGGAGCCCACCACCTCATCCCCGTGGGTGCAAGGCGGCGGCAGAACTTCTACGAAGTGTCCCCGCTGAGGAACCCCCAGGTCTCAGCCAAAATGTCCTTCCACTATGTTGGAAATTTGTCCCACGTTGATTAAAGAAACAATTATGTACCAATTTAAATAGGAATATTGTGCTACAATCAATTATCTTGGGCTCAAAGCTTTAATGAGAGTAGTCCACATCCACCTATTTAAGTTGGCCCACACACACGCACCTGCGCACACGAGGCCCAAGTCAGGATTGGGCCGGGTCAATTTTTAACATGGTATCGGAACGAGCGGTCTAAGGCTTGAACCTATTTTCGGAGGGAAGTTCGGAGTGTTATACCCATGGATGGGAAACCCATGGAGGTTCGGCCCAATTTGGGCATTGGTTATCCAAGTCCAACAGGATTTACCTAGTTGGACTTGAGGGGGAGAGTGTTGAAACCAATGTCTCGTATCAATTGCAAGAAGTCAAATTCACTAATATAAATAGGAAAGTGACCTACAACCAATCACCATAAGTTAGGTGACGATTGAAGTCCCTTGCTGCAGCTTGATTATGGCAACCAGTTGAATTACCAATTGTTTGATCCTGATCCTTGCTTCTCATGGCACGAAAGACTGTAGGGCGCTGATTGAATAAAACCATTTCAAAATGAATGAGCCAAAGTTTGAATATCACGAAGAGGTCGGCCTGCCCATAAGGATTCATTCCCTACTAATCAGCCGAACCTATAAGGTTCTGTTTAGTGCCAGGATTTAGTGGGATTTCGCAAAATTATCCCACTAAATCCAGTGTTTAGTAGCAAGGATAAGCAGGGAAAGATTTTTCCGGGTCAACTGGGTTGACCCGGTAAAATATGGGATTTAGAGGAAAAAACTTTCCTTTTCAAATAAGTGGGATTTGGTGGTAAAGTTTGATTTTTTTTAATTACTAATTTGCCCTTCCTTTATCAACAAATATTGTAAATAAACTATGTATAAATAAGTGTTCTAGAGTGCGGCGGCTCAGCCGCCTAGGCGGTCACTGCCCTTTGGCCGAACAGACCCGGCCAGCTGGATATGCTGCTTCGCTTCTTTTTTTTTCAAGATTATTAATAATGTACGGGTTAATTTATGTTGGTTAAGTTATGCTGCTGGTCAAGTTTCGTATTTTGTATTGTTAGTTGTTTTTTGTTATTTTTAGTCGATGTTATCTTATAGTTGCTGCTTAGAGATATCGAACCCAAGTAGCTCAACTGGTGAGGTGAGTAACTTCTGTTAGAAAATAGACACTTTCTCTGAACTCGGATCTCGTGTGCGCAAGTGTGCGTGTGCGAGCCAACTTAAATAGGAATATGTGGGTTATTTTTATTAAAACCTTGAGAGCAATATAATAGATTTTAGCACCGCATTCATATTTAAGTTGGTTATTCTTTATATGTATAATGTGGAAGTCTAGGGTTCAATACTTTTACCTATCAAAACAACTTGTTGCATAGAGATTCATTGATTCAAGGATTGTCAGGCCGTATGTGTGGATTGGAAATGAAGAGTTGTATCAATAGCATAGCACACACAAGTATCATAATCATATTCTGTCTTTAGATGACCAGCTCATCTAATTCAAAGTTATTTTATTTGTTGTATATTCGTATGTTTTTTGCATTTTCATGTGTGGACATTGTTGTCGTTTTGTAAAAAATCGTGTCTTGAAGCCGGGTGGCCTCCAGCCATCCCGGATCCATTTAGCAATTCTCGAATACTTACACAGTATCATTTTCTAACAAATTATACTCTACCTTCGGCTTTTGTTTTGATAAAATGTTACTTTATTGCTCATATAACATCTCCAGTAGCCTTTAGAACTACTAATAATATAGAGAGAGAAACCAAAATTAGTTTTGAGTACATAAAAATTGGTTATGTTTGAAATAGGGTTGTACAAAGCCGTTTGCGAGTAAACTCGAATCTGGCTCGTTTAAAGCTCGTCTGTTTGGTTTGTGAATCTTGACGAACAAAGCTCAAACACGAAGCTCTATTCGTTAAGCTTAACAAATAAGCTCGGCTCGATTCGTCAAATATGACCTGTTCGTTCGAGCTCAGTTCATTAAGCAGTCATACATATATAATTATTTTATTTTTGGTATTATAATTTTATTTTTGTATATAATGAGACGTAAAATGAGCTGATTTATGCTCACCGAGTTCAGGTGAGTAGACTCCATAATCTAAGGGCACACTTGGTTAGAGGCTTGAAAATTTATATGTTCCATATCAATCAACCTTGTTTGGTTACATTAATTATAGTTTAAAGCTATTGCAATATATTCGTAATTATACATGTATTTACCAATGAATTATGATTGTTTTTGTTGATTGAACTTTTGAATGAGGGTGAAGATATCAATTTGTCCTTACTTTTCATTACTCATTAATGCAAACAAACCAATTGAACGAGCTCGAACATGTAAACAACACACATAAATGAGACGAACATGAGCGAACACAAACTAGCCCGTTAACAAGCTTGTTCGCAAACTGTTCGTGAACAGCTAGTGAACTTTAACGATCAGAGCTCAAACACAAAACTATGTTCGTTAAGCTTAACAAACAAGCTTGACCCGTTCGTTAAACTTAACGAACAAAGCTTGAATATTTTTTTTAGCCAAGCAAACAAAGTTTGAATATTGTTTGTTCATTCGAGCTTGATTCGATACAAATTTGAAAGAAACTATTATGATTCCGAATAAATTACATGCATAAAAAATAATAATATATAAATAAATGTGGTATTAAAATCTCTCTCTTTGGTCCAAAATATTTATGATTGTGGGCCTATGCATTTGGGAGGTCTTGTGTTGTGGTGATCTAGAATTGAAAAGGAACTACAACAAGTCGTAGTATCAATTAAATTTCGTGTACTCATTTACGTTGCATCTTTGTTGCACCATCCTGTTGTGAACATATCTCTCACATATTTGAAAGAGAAATATAAACTAACTTTTAAAAAAATGTACTAATACAATCAACCATGTTAAGCTTCAGGTTATAATAATGCATGTTCCATATAAGTTATCACATACGCGCATCTGTGCACGTATAATTCGAGCCTCGAGAATCAAGTCTATTATCGAACACACCTCACAGTGTCTTTGTTATAGCTCATTCAAAAAATTGCTTATCTATCTAAGCCTTTAATCCCAAACCCTTCCAAATTATGCTCACGACTTCAACTACTACAATCAATATCAAAAAATGACATGTTAATGGGGACATAAATTGGACTTGACGATAAAATTGTTTGGACGGGAAGTAAGCATTAAATCGTTCCTTGTGCTACCTGTATACTGTGTTGTATTCATAAGGACCTTAATCTAATCTATTGCAATGTGATATGATGATATGACAAACTTGTGGAGGATATCAAAAAAATCGACCACGAATTGTTTTTTGTTTATTTGGATAGGTATCTTAATCAAGATGACCGTGGCCTAATGGTGTGAGTATGGTGGTTGTGTGAGGTTAAGAGTTCAAATATTGATACCACCCCAAAAAAGATAGATGTCTTACATCGCTCTAAGACCATTTGACAAGCGAGCAACAGTTACTATTCAAACTGAATACTAGTTGATGTTTTTTTATGTCGATTCTATTAGGATCCGTTTATTATGTTAAATAGTGTGTGATTACGGTCGTTTTTGCAGTTTTTAGCAACCGTAATCAAACGTTGTGTCTTGTTTACTGTGAATTTAATTACGATTGTTATGTACAGTCAAACTCCAAAATCCCCAATTTTTCGGTTAAATTCTGATTACGGGCACTATTCCTATCCCATATGAGTCGTGTGATTGGGAGAGTTAAAAATTAACTGGACGGACAAAAGACCAAATATCCTTAACACTTCAACAAAATTACATTGCACCCTAATATATATGAAATTTAACTCTCCAAATTCCCAATTCGACGAACTTGCAGAGATCCTGTTTCCAACCAAACGAACCCTAGATTTTGCTTCTTCTCAATTTCACAGTCTCCCGCCGATTACAAGGTACGTTCCGCATAATTCTTACATCCACGTCGCAAGGCATTTATGAACCCTAGTTTTGGTGATGAATTGTTCGGTTTATACGGATTTATCATTGAACCCTAGTTCGATTTATGTGCCTACGATTTGTTCGGTTTTTGTGCTTACGAATTGTTCGGTTTTTGGGTTTATGCAATATTCTTTGTTTTTACTTTATGGAATGTTCCTCGTTTTTTAAATGATTCTCGGTTTATGTGCTTGCTTTATGTGC